>JANBQA010000086.1:0-29557 GCA_027576955.1 Dimargaris xerosporica
TCCTTCCTGAGGCGACGATGGGGATAGCGAGGGCCATGCCGTAGGTGTTGTCGACGGGACCGATCGCGGTGACCACCATGGTAGAGTGGTCGAGGGTGCTAGTGCAACGGTAGTAACCCCAGGGTTCACTGAGTTATGAGAACTAGAGCTTGGCAAAATATAGTGTGAAGGTGTGGATCGTGGATGGTGTGTAGTTGGCGTGGCCAGGTGCTCTGATGCTGGTAGTGGCCTAACCTCAGACCCACAGCTGTTCGCCAAGGGAATAGCAGGGAGATCTGGTAACGAGCCAGACACCACAGGCTGGCTAGATGAAGCTGGGGGCGCGGCGGTTGTTCGCTCAAGGGGCAAGCGATCGTGCACCCTGTAGCTCGCTTTGCTTCGAGTATTGTAGGAAGGCGCATTGGAGAACGACGGCGGCAACGTTCGCCCTGATGATGCCGTGGTAAGCACTGGCTGGCTGCTTGCCTGACGATGACTGCTGGGGGAGGATGGGCAGGTGAGGTATCCATTGCCAGTCGGACAAGCCGTGGATCGGCTGTCCACACGTACACCAAGCGAGCTTGGTGGATTAGACGTCGCGTGAATTTGGAGTGGTGGAAGAGTCACATCGCTGCGGGTGGGAGGCCTAGGCTCAGTCCACGTCGGATACTGCGCTTTAATAGGGACCGTCACCCATATTGGTGTATTGCCATACAGAGTATATAGTTTCCCCCAGACAGTCAAAGAATCAGGTGTCAGCAGCGTGTCAATACAAGGAGAGAAAAAAACAAAAGAGCGGTAGTATGTTTTCTGAAGTATGACAATGCGGCAATAGGCCAAAGGCATTTGCGGCAACTGGTGCTAATATCAGGCTCCCAGCATAGCACAGTCTGATGTCTTCAGTCACAAGCCCAATGCACCACCATGGCCAAGACCGCTAATGTGCCAAAAAAAGTAATTACAAAAGACGGTGCCGACGACCATAATTGACCAAAAAATATACATAAATCCACAAAATATGCACATCTTGACACGCCACAACGTCCAATACCACCGCGTCTGGTAATGCAACGTATACCAGCTGGCAGGATCGAAATCAACCACGTCGCTTCATCTGAAGTCTAACATTTATGTGTTACCTGATGTGGGCGATTGGGGTATGATCGGTGAAGAAGATGAAAACGAAACGGTGGGTGATGACAGCGACGAGGGCCGTGGCGAATTCATTGGCCGCCACCACGGTGTGTCCGAGATCGAGCCGTAGGGCAATGGGGTTAAGGGGCTGGCTGGTCTGGGGTTGGCAGCTATCGGTGGCAAGGTAGGATGTGGCATGGCGAAGGCTGGAGGGCCGGGCAGACCAAAGGCATCGGCGTATGCTGCCTGGTCAATGACTGGAAGCGATGGCCGAGCGGTGTCTACCGTGGTGGCAATTGGTCGGGCGGATTGCGGTGGTAATGGTGGTGGCACGTGTTCTGATGGCACCGTCAATTCATCCGAGTCACTCAGGGTTAGATCGATGATCTGCACTCGCGCTGTTTTACTGCCTCGCTGCGGGGTTCCTTGGCTGGGAGATAATGCGCGAGCTTTTCGTTTGGTAGGGGTTGCAACACTCGGACCATCGTCGCTGGTCAGGTCCAAGGACTTGATCTCTACGTCACAGTCGTCATCCGCTTCGCCGGCACCAATGGCCGCTGCCTCCGCTGTGCTAGGCAGCTGCCACTTGAAGTCACTATCCACGTACACCTGAGTTTCAGTAATGGGTATCTGTTTGATAATGTCTTGCGAGTAACCGTCAATCATGAGGCCGTCAAAGTCCGCTGGTTGGCTGCAAATGGGGCACATCCACGTAGGAGTCAGTTCGTTCATTTGTAGATAGGATTTGGCGTCAAAGCATTGCAGATGGTTACATCGGCTGGAACGGCAAGGGTGCTCGATGCGGATATACGAAAGCTAGCCGTGCCCCCAGCAATCCACATTTCAAGGCATCGTGGCGGTTTGAATAGAGTACCCATTTGAGAGTATCAGTAATCAAGTTGGTTTTTTTCCGCAGCGACAGGCTATGAAACCAAGGACGGCCTCGATCCAGTGCAGCGATAGCTACCACCGAGTGTCCATTTTTAAATTACCTGGACTAGCAAAAAACACTTACCGGACAAGTGAGCGAAATGACATTGGTGGTGGCGCTAATTTCGTCGTCCCCATCCTTGCCTTGCACTAGAATACATAAAATGCATGAATTGGACGATTCCATCGTAATAACCCAAAGCCGACACCACGCTAGATGCTCTGCAAAGTGAGTTGAGATTGCATAATATGGCTCCTCTGCTCTCTTCAGGTATATTAGCTTTTCTTGAAAGTAAAAAAACTATTTGAAACTATGTCTGCATTACTTACACTGTTCCATAATTTGGTCTTTGGCAACAAAATGGTCCCGGCATAACCGATCCAACAGCTCGTCGACGGTAAAAGTTTGCATGCCCACCACCACGGCCACCATTTTCTAGGAATGATCACCATACGCATTCACAAAAAACAAATCAAGGATGAGTTTGTGACAGAGTATAGTAAAATAGGACCTTGAACAAAATCAGTTCACAAAGCTGTTCCAGTGACTTATCGGCTGGCCAGAGATGTGGGCAAATTCATTGGCTATAGCCAGTCGGCTGAGAAGTCCACGCAAGCTTCTCAAGTTTACCTTTGATGCGGTATACGACACGTCCAACCAGTGGTCAAACACGTTTGGGTGGAGAAACGACGAGAGGTCTATAGGGTTGGTCTGCTTCGATTTGAGGCTATGGCGCACGATGATGTTCTACCAGTATGCAAAGGACCCCAAGCAGCGCATCGCAATGATGCATGGCAGTCGAGCGTACCATGATGATGAGACGATGGATTGTACATGTGTCATACTGCCTATGCTTAGCAAGCAGGGCAGAATTAGTGCAGAAAAAAAAACAAAAAAATAGAAAGGGTAAAAGTAACCTACCTGCCCAATGAATCTGCCATCCACTTTGATCGAATACAGCCGTGGGTATTCGGCAGATACCCCAGGATGGTTGGGCTGGTAGGACAGCAGGGCGTTTTCTGACGAGGTGACAAGCAAACAGGGACAGATGGGCGCGCTGGTGTTAGCTTGACCATACGAGGTGGCCGTAGTCTTTGCGGGGTCTAACTTGAAGCGCAGCGACGCCACCGACTGACGGCCCCAGTTCTCGTTGAGGGTAATCACATTGCTCAAGGTCTGCAGGACCGAGTAAAAGGGTGTTGATTGGAACCGTAGGCCTTGGTACGGAGTAGGTTGCGAACCACCACTATTCGAGGGAGAATTGCTAAAGGCTTGGGGAGCGGTGGTGAACGCTGGCGATGGCCTGGCTGCTAAAGCTGGATCAGCGCTGTGGGTCGTCATAGCACGCTGCAATGCTTGGGACGGCGGTTGTATTGAATTCTCGACACAATAGTGGTAGTAAATATGGTGGGCCCGTGCAATAGTCATCGAGCACTCTTTTTCGAGCAAGGACTTAAAGGCTCGGAGGTTGGTCTCATCGCCACTGGCCTGCATGTCCACATACAGTTTGACTAGTTGACTGATCAGTTGGTTTTTTCTGCCAGTCCGACGCAAGGCAGAAACCGTTGGGAATATGATGCTGGCCTGGGCCTGGCGTATTATTGATACCAGCTCTTGCACCTTGCGCCCTTGGAGCATCAGCTCCACCACCTGGTCATAGAAAGCCAGCACTCGTATCCCATCTATGGCATAATAGTGATTAGTAACAGCAAACAAAAAACGCCACAAGACGTGTGCAGTGGGATTGGCAGTGAAGTGGAGGGTCACATCAAGCTAGCATACTCGGCGCCTAAGGTGGGTCTTAACGATTAGCAACAGGAAAATATAGAGAGCGACATGCCTTGTTGTCGTCAATCTGCGGCTGTGCCATACTGCGTCCACGATTAAGGCCTAGGCCACGCGTCTTGCCGCAGTCAATCGTCTACGGCCGACCAAACCAACGAGGCTCATGCGAGGTGATCGGGGCCCTCCGAACGATAAAGAATCTCAAGGCCCTGAACAACAAATGCAATGCGGGGCGGTATGTAACGGCTGCGATGGCCAAAGAAAAAATACCGAGGGATGCGGGAATCAGCTGTCTAATTCTGTGCATGAGCATATGTGTGTTTCGTAGCCTCAGGCTTACATTAGTCTCGTGACAACGAAATGTGCCAAAGAGGGAGCCGTTTGCTGCACGTGCTCGAGTTAAGCTAATGGTGAAAAAAAATGTACGAAGTCGTGGCAGTGCACAGGCAAGAGCAACGGTTGACCACTTGCTGTTCTTTTTTTGGACTTGTTTAATGCAACTCCCGTCGGTTGACGTTGCGAGTGGAAAAAGATCGAAATACGTTGATGGTTCATGGCCTGCCTGTGGGTGGCAGTGTGATGCCATCTGGCATAATGTACGCTGTTGGCTGCAATGGGGCGCTTGATGGTGCTGACCACCACGCCTAGATAACACAGACCAAGTGTGATCCCACTATAAAAGGGTGGACTTTGCTACTGCTTTGTTTGCCAAAATTTATTGCAAGGTTGATACAGCAATACAGGGAATACATGTCCCCAGTGATTATTAGGCACTGCCCTGTGAGGGCAGTTACGCACCAAACTAAGTCTTATTGTTACAGTGTACGGGTTGAAGCGAATAAGTAAAGAACATCGAAGCTGCAGGTGGCCATTTCGTTACACGTGGTTCGCAACGTGAAGCACCAGGGCGCTGGTTACCGATAGGGCGGCCAGCGAAGTCAGCGAGTTCGACGGCCCAGCGAGTGGCTGCAGTGGCAAGGGCGCGGCGCTTGCGGTACTGTTGTTTTTATGGCTTCCGTGAGCAACGGCTGAGCCGGCGACGGCGCCAGCAGCAACGCCTCCTGCCGCTGCCGGGCCAGTGCTTCCGCCCTTGCTGGACGAACTGCTACTGCTGGAACTTCCACCCCCTTTGCTACCACTGCTAGAGCTTCCACCACCCTTGCTACCACCGCTGGAACCTCCACCACCCTTACCACCACCGCCCCCACCTTTGGCTAAGCCTGGGTTGGCCAGTACAAGGCCGATACCAAGCACGACGGCCAATTTCCAGCCACTTGGAATACGCATGCTGCTGATTGGCTGTGGAGCGCAACTTTGAAGTCAGTGGCGAAATGCGCTGCGGGTTGTACTTGTCACGGCTGGCACACGATTGCCACAACCGAGATGAATAGGTTAATGCGCAAGCAGCAATAAAGGATACGGTGCTGAGCAAAGCCAAGGCGATAAAAACACACACACGAAATAAAAAAGCTTCCAATACACAGATGCCCAAAGTCGACTCGTTGGGTCTCACCAAGCCAAACGCCATGTGGTGGGCCTTTTATTACTGGACGAGGCGTACCGCATTGCGTGCTGACCACGACAAAGGGCACAGTCCTCTATTCCATAGGTATCTTAGACATAGAGTGAAGTGGGTAGTCGTCGTGTCGCCCTACGGCTTCCCATGCACAGTGATGCTGCTTGATCGGTGTGTGCCCATGCTGGCAGCCCCAAAAGCGCGTGAGACTGGGAAACGCTTGACAGGGCTTCGCTGGTATTGCTGTTGCAAGAGCACCACTAACACCGCAGCTCAAGTCTGTCCTATTAAAAGCCATAACCGTCCATCAAACGCCGGCCCTTGTCCAGGTGCGCAGCACAAATGAGTGATTTGCAGCCATCAAGGGCCTTGGATTCAGATGGCGTGGGCATGAGATCATGGCCGTCAGTTGGTCCGTTGCTGGACCCACAGCTTCCATAGCAAAACATGACACAGAAACCAAATACGGTATTTTTTCAACGGCGATCAACGGCCGTTATAACATGGCTATGGGTGCGAGTTGGTATCTACTTTCAACTGTAGTTTTTTTTTTTGGTATGTAGCAACAGTGACGAAATTTACGCACTGGGTGCATGCCACACTAAGCCGAGGGCGCGACATGGTATCATCTGCTATGGAACGAGATTGACCAAGCTTATTCTTACCTACCTTTATTGCGGCTTGATGCTAGCATTCTCTAAAAAAACCATATATAATTAATTTTTACTCGTGCTCAGTTACGCTGCACGCCATGGCAAGTCAACGGATCCCTGAAAAAATTGAGTTGGCGCAACGTACAACAATTGTCAATAGACAGATAAACCAGCAATGCGCCATGGCCACAGGAACTACGCTGGCCAAGGTTTGCGGCCAAATCCAAGCAGCATGTGTATACGACGTGCTCTATTACATTACATGCTGCCATTGCAGCTGGCTCTTGCTGCAAGTGTGCGTAACAATGCAAAACCCAGGCCTGGGCCTGGGAAGTATTGAATCTTACGGAAAAATAACCTGACAAGGCCACTAGCCATGATTAGCACCATCTCGTCAGATCCAACATCCCTTTTATTACGCCGCATTGCCACCACACATTATCCAATGATGGCTGAGCTAGCGCCTCAAAGACTGCTAAATGGCATTGATAATAGAAGAGCAAGGCTCGAGGCATAAACGATATACTTCAAAGAACTATTGCTACAGCAGAGGCATTTGTACATCTCAAAGAAAACGGCAAGCCATAAGCTTACAAAACACAACGGTAATTACCATGCACCAGTAAATAAAACCACATCCATGGGGTGCGATGGTTTAATAACCCGCCAGATTAATCAGGGCCACGCTGGCCACGGTGGCAGCAATCATAGGGCCTGCCAAGCCGTTGCCACTGGGGTCGAACACGGCGCTGTTGGTGCCAGAGGTTTCGCTCGTCGAGTTGCCCTTGGGCCTTTTGGGCTTTTTGCTGCTCTTGCTTGATTTGCCGCCGCCGCCTCCTTTACCGCCCTTGGCGGAAACTCCCATGCTGGCGAGGGCAACGACAACGGCACACACCACGAGCGTTTGTGTCAGTAGGGTAGCACGCATGATCGAGTTCAATGAAAAAATGTAGGAGATGGAGTGAAAGGTAGGCGACGGAAATTACGGGGTTCAATACCAAACAATATATGGATAGTCCAGGCAAGATAAAAGGCAAAAGACGTGTGGTGCGGTGGTGAATGTCTGGTTTGGTGCCCGAGGAACGGCTATTTATATGCCGTCGTGGGGCGTCATTATCATCATTATTGCTCCTCCATCGAAAAGGCGTATCAAAACTGATAGGCGCTGTCTGCACTGGGTTTGGCCAAAAAATACAATATGGCCGTTCAGGACGCCATGCCCAGAAAAAAATGACGCAGATGCAGGATTGGAATCCCTGGTCAAGTGCAACCAAACAGAAATTCCTGAACGGCAGCGCACAATAGGGGTTCGAATCAAAGTTCATCTGCGCTGTTGATTCGCTGGAGTAGCACAGCCGCACCAACTCCGCCTGCCATGCAGCAGTCCAGGCAACGCTATTGGTCGACACAGCACATCCACCCAAGAGCGCGCATCCTGGCACAACCCTGGATATGCCCAAAAAATAAAGGGATCGAGAGGATCCAGACTAGCACCACCAGGCCCGCAGCACGAGTGTGGGCACAATGCCACAACGCTAGTGAGCCAACCCGAAAAAAAGGTAGCTGGACCAGAGCACTGTGAACAGCTCACCCAGTCATCTGGGTCAGGTGGATCAAGACCGTCTGGAAATAAATTTGGAGTTCCATGGCCGCTCATGCACTATAGATGCAGGTCGCCTTTATTGTTTTTTTGGTAGTTGCTGGCCTGTTGATTGCTGCTGACCCCAAGTGGCAGAGCATCAAGGAGCCCTTGAGAGTGCCTTGTATTAAACAAGCTGTCGCTGCCTTTCAAACGGTTATACAATGACCCCAATGCCCTCAAGAGGGCATTGGGTGAGTGCATCAGGATGCCCACACTGAATTCAGCGCACTGCTTGCGTTTGGATTTGATGGTAAGTTTATTTAAAGTATTGCTCTGTTCTGTGGCAGTGGATGCA
Source organism: Dimargaris xerosporica (assembly GCA_027576955.1). NCBI lineage: Eukaryota > Fungi > Kickxellomycota > Dimargaritomycetes > Dimargaritales > Dimargaritaceae > Dimargaris > Dimargaris xerosporica. The sequence goes on from JANBQA010000086.1 coordinate 7,936, forward strand.
GTGCCCAATCGTATATGTTGCCTGTGCTAGCCCGCTAGCCCCATTGTGTATGCGTCTCTACCTTCTACACTTGCATACGGTAGCTCTTCCCACTTTGTTCTACTTCTATAGTGTTTATGGAATAGGTGATTGCCAGTCTGCTGACCTGCGTGAGAATCGCATTCCCAGGAAAAAAAACGACCCTTCAACTGTGACCACTTCCACGCTGACTGTGTGCGCTGTTAACACCGAACCACAAAACGTCAGGTGGCTGTCTTGCCTGGCCATTGTTTTCTCCCCGTCAGCTATGCTGCGGTCTACACTCTATCAGCCATGGCTAATCTCATGGCCGCGGTCACGATTAGCCAACAGCGTCAATTCTAAACAAGCAGCCCAGCAAAAAGAATTCCTTCCATGGCGGCACTTTCAAATGGAGCTTCGATGGCAATTTTTGGTTGACCCCAGAACTTCCTCACGGTTCGGATAAATAAAACAAAACACTGAAACGCACCAGCTACACAATACAGTCCTCATTGTAGTCGACCTGGTTTCACAGACATTTACCAAACACCACGCAAACAATGTGTGCAATGTTCTTGGGACCAACGCTTGGCCCATGCCTAAATGGGCTACCGTTGTTGGCACACGAAAGCTCAGCACCGCCTTCAAGTTCCATTGTTTGCAACCAAGCAGGCGGGAGGGGGGGGGTGGAAAATAGATGATACCATAGGTATCCGTAATGCAAGGCAACAAGCTGGCCACGCTTGAGAAAGACAATTGTTGCCCAGAGCACCGTACAAAGAATAGCAAGTCCACATTACCAGGCGCGGCGATGGAACCACTGTGCGAGAAAAATCAGGCAGTGGGTTTGGCTCTATTGTACGCCGCAAAGGGTCTACGCTCAACCCTGCTGTTCTGCATTAATTTCTCAGTGCTATGAATGCCATTGTTTTCCTGTTATTTTTTATTCTCGGTGGCCAAGTGTGGTGGACGGTAGGGCAAAAGAGAAAAGGTTGCGGCTCAGTGCCTTGTCTTTAGCTGGTCCATTCGGCTTTTCCGTCTAGCTTCAAACTGATGGGCGCAGATTTAGTAGTACAGAAAAAACACTCGCCATACACCTATCTGATGAGAAACAGTAGCGAAGAGCGCTGGATAGGGTAGGATAGCGCCGGACTAAAATAACCCACCTGCCAATTGTCGCAAATGCTAATCGACACAGTTTTGCTACCTTGTGCACAAGGTGGTGGCATCACTTACTTGAGGGTATCCGGGCATGGCATGAAAGTCTTTGAGATCGATGGGGTTGGCCTCGAGTTCGAGGAATGCCAGGGGCGTATCCGTCAGGAGCGCGTTGGGGATCTGACCCACGGCATTGTGGCACAGCCGAAGAACACGGAGCCGTTTGGTATGCGCGGCCAAATCAGCGGGCACCTGTTTTAGCGCATTATGGTCGAGGTTCAGCTCCTCCAGGTCCACCAAGAATCCTAATGAGACGGGAATCTCGGTAAGCTGGTTATGCGAGAGGTCTAACAGGCGCAGGCGCTTTAGGTTGCCGGTTTCCAGTGGGAGATGGCGCAGCTGATTGTGGGTTACGACCAGCTGTTTAAGGCGGGCCAGGGTGGTCAGACCTACTGGCAGCGCTGTAAGCTGGTTATGGCCCAGATTAAGGGTTTCGAGGTGCTGCAGCTGCCCAATACTAGCTGGGAGGCTGTGCAGGCGATTAGCCGCAAGGTTGAGGTATTTAAGCGCGACTAGCTGGCCAAAGTCGTCGGGCAACACTTCGAGTCGGTTAGTTGTGAGGTCTAAGGATGTGAGCTTGGTGGCTAAGGTGGGAAATAGGCCGGGGTCTAGCCGGCTCAGCTTGCGGGTCGAAAGGTTTAAAACGCCGGTTCGCTGAGCACGCTCAACGGCTACTTTGGTGGGGCCATGGGTCCGCCAGCTATCGAGTGCTTTGGGTCTACTAGGGCCTTTGCGTTTGCTGCTGACCTCGGGCGCGGATTTGGACGGCTTTTGGCCCATGGACGACGAGTAATGCCCGGTCAAAGGACGGGAGCGTGTGGTTTAATGGGTAGGGAGCAAGTAAGTGAAACTAGCAGGCCACGGCACGGGTGAATACAATAAGGGATGCTGTAGACGAAAAGATCCTATTGTCGGATGAGAAGTAAAGGTGAACTTGGCAAGAGCGTGCTTGTCTGCGCAGTCACCTCTGGGGGCAAATGGGCCACCAGGCGGCTACAAAGAGCCAGCAGCGACTTGGCTTGGCTTGCCCCACTTTGCTTTTATTTTGTCTTATTTTATGCCCTATCGTTTGCAGTGAATCGACTGGCGCCGTAGAAAAGGTCGATTGCTTGCGATTGTGGCCAAGGCCGTATACGCCGAGAGCATTCCGCATGTGCAGGTGTTCGCCTGCATTAGTGGACGCGTTTTCGTATTGTGCCACACTAAAACGCGCCACCCCATTGCCACCATGCCCGCCAAGACTCCCCCAGATGATCCCTTAGCCACTTGCTCGACACGCGTGGAGGCATCGCCAACAGCCCCGCTCACAGCGGCCCACGCTCCAGAGCCTTCCCAGGCCTCGCCAGCTGCAGCAAACGGAGCGCTCGGGTTAGAGAGCCAGCTTAAGCGTATGGCCTTGCAGCCAACGCACTCGTTTCGCCCGCTCTGCTCCCACACCACCCGCGCGCAATGCCGTGCTGCCCGTTCAACCGAAGACCCGCCGTGCCCTTACCATCATTTTCGAGCCATCATCCAGCCCTACACCGACCCTCGCTTGGGCGACTGCTCGTACCTCAATACCTGCCATCGGATGGATATATGCCGTTATATGCACTATGAACTTGAAGACGATGCCCCACCTAATCGGTCGCCGCCACCTTCATCACCGCCCTCATTAGAGCGTGCAGACACTGGGCACGCGGAACCACCTGCAACGGTGGGTGCGGGTGCGGTGCTCCCGCCCCAGTGGATAGGCTGCGATGTGCGACGTCTAGACTTTAATGTGCTGGGTAAATTTAGTGTGATCATGGCCGACCCGCCCTGGGACATCCACATGTCCTTGCCGTACGGCACAATGACCGACGACGAAGTCAAGGCCATGCAGATCTGTGCCCTTCAAGACGAAGGCTTACTCTTTCTCTGGGTTACTGGTCGAGCGATGGAGCTGGGTCGTGAGTGCTTAGCAGCATGGGGCTACGAGCGCGTGGATGAGATTGTGTGGATCAAAATTAACCAGCTGCAACGCCTGATCCGCACTGGGCGGACCGGGCACTGGCTCAACCACAGCAAGGAGCACTGCCTCGTGGGGGCCAAGGGCAACCCGCAACGGTGGCTCAACTGCGGGGTCGATTGTGATGTGATTGTGTCGGAAGTGCGCGAAACGAGCCGTAAACCGGATGAGGTGTACGGGTTGATCGATCGGTTATCGCCGGGTACCCGAAAGCTGGAGTTGTTTGGACGCAGCCATAACACCCGCCCCGGGTGGGTGACGCTGGGCAATCAGCTGCAGGGCACGTGCATTTATGAACCCGATCTGGTCGAGCGCTACAATCAGCGATACCCTGACTCCCCTATTCAGCTCTCGCCCGGTGATGGCTAACATCTCTGCTACAAAAAAACCACAGCTCATCCATCGTATTCGTATGCACGAATGATCCTGCATGCAGTATGTATGCCTGCTACTCCATGCAACCAGATAGAGCTGTGGTAATGATGATATGACTTTTTTCTTGTACTATATGCCTCATTGACTACCATGATACAGTATAAATACGATAAGCTGTAATATGCTTGATTTTCCCCCAAACACAAATGTTTTGATACGCTGGACCACAAAGCTAGGCAATTTTTCGCAGTGATGGGGCAGTCTTCTCGCTGAAATCTATTTAAATGGAGACAATCCAAAAAAAGCTTGGTGGATTATGATACAAAACATGCTCCAGGAGCCAATTCGTTGCAATAGCATCATGGACCATCCACTGTGACATGGCACACTTCGACAGCAATGCCTAATGTTGTAAAAATATCGATCCAAGTACGCTGGGTTTCTGATAGGGTGTCTCCTGGCCCTTTGACTTCGACTGCTTTAAATTGGCGGGTGTCTGGGTGCCACAGGCACAAATCAGGAAAACCAGAGGCAGCATGGCGGAAATCCTGGGCCAGTTTCCGCAAAATTCCAACTAGCGCTGGGCCACCCAAGCATTTGGCCATGGTCAGCAAATCAGCTGCTGGCAGCGACCAATTGACCCCAACGCAGCGTGTGGCGCGTGGCCGCTCGCGCTGGTCGGTCTCCGCAAGCACCGTGGCATAGTGCGTTTGGACATAGGCTAAATGCTGCTCAATAGCCTCACGGCGATCAACGTAAAACGCATCGGTGTGCAAGTCGAGTGGCGCGCTTTGATAGGGGGTCTCAAAAACCCCTGGGGACGGCGCGAACAATACATCCCACATTAGTAACCCAAACAGGGTTAGATACAGGCTGTTCTCTGCGTGGTAGCCCTGGTAGCCCCGAGCTTGGTAGTGCGCCAGCACCAATTCTTCGACGACACACGGTGGCTTGCCATCCTGAAGCTGGTAAGACGGCCGGTTGCCGATACTGCCCACGCGCGTGCCCGCGATGGTGGTTGTAACTGGCTCGTGTCGGACCAGGTGTGATAGATCGGTCAGCTGCAACAAGGGCTGCTTGGCGATGAGCCGTTTCTCAATCCGGGCCAACCGTTTGGCAATCAGGCACTTTTGCGCGTGGTGCACCCATTCGTCCGCAATGGCTTGCAAGCAGGTGGTTCGGCATTGCTGCCAAGCAGCTTCATGAGCACCTTGGGTCGCGTCCTTGGCCACCAAGTAGTTGTTTTGAATCAGGGCTAACCGTTCGTACCACCGACCGCGCGCACCCAGGCAGTACACAGATTGCTGCAATAGCTTAACCAATAGGGCATACTCCTCCTGATACTGCTTCAGACTCGCAAGCACCTGCGTACCTCGGGAAAGTATTTTGGTGTACACCCAGCCCGCAGTGAACCGTCGGCGATAGTATTGTGCAGTCGAACGTTTTGAATCTACGGCATCCGCCTGACTATTGGCACTTTGAGTTAACGATACGGCTAGGCTCCAAGGTTCTAAACATGCCTCGCACAGTGCCCATGCCTTGAGCAAGGCGTCAGGATCTGCTCGTGCGCTATCTATTAGCTGGTACACAGCGTCGTACACTTTAGTGCACTCCTCGTATTCTAATAATGCGCTGCGATCAGCGAACGTGTCGCACGACCGCGTTACAATGTAGTTTGGAAAGTTCCACCGCCCAATGGAAGCCATCACGGACACTGTTGCGGGGTTGGTCGTTTCATCAGGGTCCAGACGCCGGTGGTAGATAAAGTGAATGCGGCGAAAGACATCTGCCACCGGTGGTGCTACCCGGACCAACCGACCGAGCCGAGCGAGAACCCGGTCATGCCAAATAGACGAAACCGGTAGCGATGGTTTGCTGGCACCTGAAGTGCGTGGCGCCTTGGGCGGTGTGGTGGGCCGCGCGAAAAATGTCAATGTGCGCTGCGACTTGCTGGCACGCATATAACTGGCAATTAGATCACTCTTGGTACTGGCCCGTTTGCAGCTGACTTTGCACTGTTTGCACAGGTCTCGTAGATCATCCAGCGTAAGCAGAGCCAAAAGTGCTTCCAGCTCCATGGTCTGGTGCGCCGCATCAATGAGTAAAGGAGGGTCCGTGGCGACCAGCTCAGCTATACATGCGCCTTGGTCGGACAGCTCTGGATACTCGATGCTGTGTTGGCGCAACCAGTCATGTTTGCGCAGGTACAAGCGAACCAAGAGGTACTGTGCGGGCTCGGATATGCTGGCAAAGACGCCGCAGTACGTCAATTCGGCCTCACTGAGTAAATGCTGCTCACCGTCCAGAACAGCGTTTAGCGCCATCTGAAACGCTTCGAGGTAATACCGTTTGCGAAACAAAGGGTCGCTGCTTTCGGGGTCGGTGGCGCTTAGCGTAGTTTCTATCGGCGAGCGCTTGGTCACAGAGGCAGTTTCAAGCATTGCCATTGCAGCGTTCTCATTGTCGCCCATTGGGTCGCTGGGGGGGGAATATACGTCTAGCTGCTGTTCTGGTAAGGTTTGCAGATTGAGGCTAGGGAACGCCACCCAGGTGGACCAGCCATGAGTGGAATTAAAGTAAGCGTTAAAGGATCTGGCGACAATATCAGCGCGTGAGAATGAGGAGTGTCGATGCATAGTCCAAACAGTCATACGGCAAAGACTGCGGTTGAACGGCAAGCAGCTGAAAAATGGTATATGGCAATTATTTAACAAGAGTGCTAGTCTATAGCAGTTTGCTGCAAAGTGTTAGGAGATTAGCAGGAGCCGCAGTCGAGAAAAAAGCAGTACCCCCTGGTCACCCTGACCTGTTTGGTTTGTAAAAAATGCATCTATCATGTACGAAAAATAACAATGTTTGGGTCCAGTGGCAGGAGGCAGCGTGCTTTATTAAATGAAGAAATCCTATATGGATGGGCAAAACCACGGCTGCGTGCGCCTGACGCTAGACAGACGGATCATTCGTTGCGCTGGGTTGTTGGAGATGCATTAAGTTAAGGCCCCGGCGGTTGCGTGCAATTTCGATGCAGTAAAACTGTGTTCGCAGCACGAGCATGGTGTTGTCCTCGGTCAAGCCCTGGCGGTAGTCCTTGCGCACCAGCGTGCCAAAATTGTAATCGTTGATCAGCTTCTCGTATTTGAGCACAAACGGACGCCACCGGCCCTTGGCTTCCTCGGATTTGAACGCTTCTTCGTCCAACACTTCAATGTCCAGCTCCGGAAACGTGGACTGGAAATCCTCATAGAGTGCATCGTCCATACTACTCATACACAACCAACAGCCAATATAATCACGCCACAGAACAGCCTGCGTTGGCAAGGGGCCAGTGATTGGGATGCGACCTCACCGCTGCGAAGGCTTCGTATCAGCATTTGGATAAATGGGTCCGCCACACTTACCTGGTGAGGCGAAGCTTTCTCGAGTCGTACTTCTCAATGAGCGATTGGTACACTTCGGCGTGCGCTGTGGCCTTGACTGCCCATTGCTTTTCGATTTCCTCCAGCTGGGTTAGATCTTCGGGTCGGGGAAGTGGCATTGTGACGAATGGGAGCAAACTATGGGCAAACTGGTTGCCAATGTACAATCGGATATTTTAAAGGTTGCAAGCTATCAACGGGAATACACCGATAGCTGTTGTTGGAGCACCACCTAATGGGCTTGTCGAACTCATTGCTCGCCCTTGCTCGACGCCAACGAGCGAATCAGCTGGAAAAGAAAAAAAATAACAAAGTAGAAATTTCGATCACGTGCTTAGTGCGCTTCATTGGTGGTAGGTCTGCTAAAGCCTTTTACGCTGCGCAGACTGACGGTTAGTGATTCCAACACACAAACGCACACACACATGCCTGGACCACGGGGCTGGGAGCTCGAACGCAGCATGGCCAATCGTGAAGGCTGGCTCGTACAGTAGGCCCAGGTTTTTGCTCTGCGCTGCATGCACACAGATGACTAGTAAATATCAGTAGCTCCAACCCATGCCGTGCACTTCTTCTACCATTAGCACCGTGGGACCTGTGGATTCAAACTGTTTTATAGCCCTTTAAGGTCACTTCAATTCTGGGATTTCCTGCCCTTTTTTGTTTTCACCACTCGTTACACCGATTCCTTGGTTTACTGCGCTGGGCAATTGTGACTAGTCGACGCGGTCTGCACCTTTCAGCCGTGTGCCTCGACACCTAGACGCTGCTTACATGACCAACTCGCGCCATGCCCCAATCCATCCACAAGGCCCAGCTGGCGACCCCAACAGCTGACAGCAACCCAGTGGCCCCAACTTTACGACATGGCAAGCGGCGGCGGTCCAAGGAGCCCACCGACACCCCCAAGCCATTGGCTGCGGGTGACTCAGAGTCTAGGCAAACACGTTCCCAGACGGTTCGGCGAGCGATTAATGATGGTGTAAGCCCAGTGCGCAAGAGTCCTCGATTGGCTCGACGGCTCAACTTGGTACCGTCTACGCCGACGCCCAAGTGTAAATCGACTCCACGTTCCCTCATTACGCCCAACATCAAGGTGAAGCGACCCGTTGGGCGTCCTCGAAAGCGCCCCGTAGAATCGGTGGTTCGAGTATCAGTGCCAGCACTGCCCCCAACGTGCCCATCAGCGGCGCTCACCCTGCCAAGCCTTGTACCAGGTCCATCAAACCTGCCATCATCTGCGGCAGACTCCAATTCAGCAGAGGCTGCACCAAGTCTGGATTGCAAACCTTCCGCACCCGCAGACTCTTCATCAGATCCCAGCGACCAAGCGTCATCCGATGAATCAGATCCGACCGAGTCATCGGATACTGGCTATCACGACACACCTTTACTTCCGATGTCCACGTGTAAGCCATCCAAGTTCTCAAAGTACTGGCTTATCCGCCCTGGTACCCAGCTGCGTAAGCCTCGGCACCGGTTGGGAGGCCTTCGAATGTTTCTCGATTCCTTTGTCACGCTATCCGACCACGTTGGCTATGTATCCCCCATGGACGCTGACCAGCAGGCGCGCCATGATACACGGGTTCAGAGTCAGCTCGCTCGCCAAGCTTCAAGTGCCACCCGGTCAACCAGCTATACAGCGACATCATCCAGCAATCGAGCGTATTCGTTTCGGTCCCTCAAAGCACCAATGGATCCCCACCAGCCGCAGCGCGGGCATTGGGATGTGGTCCTGAGCCATGTTCATCAGCACGGCAAGCAGTTCACCCTGCATGCCAAAGAGCTAACAGCGCGCCGGCGCAAGGTGGTCAAATCAATTGACAAGTACTGGGATATGCAGCGCACAGCACGGGAAAAACAGGTCAAATACGACCAGGACCGTGTTCGTCGGTTGGCGCGATGGACGGGCCGAGAGGTGTTGAAGAAGTGGAAGGCCATCGAAGCAGTGGTGCGCCAAAAACTGGCTGCGGAAGAACGGCAGCGCCAGCAACAGCAGGGCCAGTTGCAGTTGCAGCGGATGCTGGAGCATAGTTCCAAGGTCTTGGAAAGTCAGCAGCAGGAATGGCAATCATCACTAGAGAACGCCGGCAGCAGCAGTAGCAACAGCATTGATGTTGCGGCTCCGGACCACGATAACGGTAGCAGCAACGCCACGACGGTGGCTAATGACGACATGGCCACCAACTACGATACCGACGATAGTCGGGATAGCGAACTACAGGCGCTAAAAGCGGAGCAGGATCTATCCTTGGAAACACTGCTGGAATCCTACCGAGGGTATCTGACCCAGCACCACGCTGACATTTCTTTTGCGCAGTCCGATGCCAGCTACTCAGCTGCCTCTGTGGTTAGCAGCACCGAAAGCGGCAACGATACTGGTAATGACAACGATGATAAGGACAGCTCGCTATTGGCTTTGCTGCAACCTGCGACCGATGACCCACGGGCAATGGCATTGGATGCTCACCCACCGCCACCACCTTTATCTACTGGCAGCGTTTCGCCACCAGTGGTATTGCAGAGCAGCGATGCCATGCCTGGCCTAGCACCACCGGCAGACGGAACGGTTGCCAGCAAAGAGTCCTCTGTTGCGATTCCCTTTTTACTCAGAGGCACGCTTCGCAGCTACCAGGTTGAAGGCCTACGATGGTTGGTCAACCTGTATCGCCACAACCTCAATGGGATCTTGGCCGATGAGATGGGGCTTGGCAAAACCATCCAGACCATTGCCCTGCTTGCCTATTTGGCGTGCTCGACGCACGTGTGGGGACCGCATCTGATTATCGTCCCCACGAGTGTGCTGATGAACTGGGAGCGCGAATTTCATCAGTGGTGCCCTGGCTTCAAAATTATATCTTACTTTGGATCCCCCAAGGAACGCAAGGCCCTGCGTCAGGGATGGTCTAAACCAAATGCATTTCACGTGTGCATTACCTCGTATCAGTTGGCCCTGCAAGACCAAGGCGTGTTTCGGCGCAAACAATGGCAGTACATGATCCTGGACGAAGCCCACCATATCAAGAATTTTCGCTCCAAGCGGTGGCAAACCTTGCTGGGATTCCACGCCCACCATCGGCTGCTCCTGACCGGCACGCCACTCCAGAATAATTTGGGTGAGCTATGGTCGCTATTGTACTTTTTAATGCCAGCAGAAATAAGCTCAGTGCCCGTAACCCAATCTTCATTGACACCAACGTCCTTTCCCCAGAACATCACCACCACCATCAACAGCCACCAAGCACCTGGGCCGTCTCCACTGCCTGCTGCGGGGTTTGCCAGCCTTTACGATTTTCGACAGTGGTTTTCCCAGCCGATCGAACAGGTCTTGGCCGCACTGGCGGATCCCAGTGCTGGCGACGTTGTGAGGGCTGGTGATGCCACATCGGTATCAGGACCACTTCCAGGCTTAGCGCTTCAAGCGGTGCAACAGCTGCATACGCTGCTTCGCCCGTACCTACTTCGGCGCCTCAAGACCCAAGTGGAGCACCAATTGCCCCAAAAGCACGAGCACGTGGTCTATTGCCCCCTGGCCAAGCGCCAACGGTACCTGTACGATGACTTTATGTCGCGAGCTTCCACACGGCACACCTTGACGCAGGGCTCCTACCTCAGCGTCATCCACTGCCTGATGCAGCTGCGCAAGGTGTGCAACCACCCTGATCTCTTTGAAACCCGCCTGATTCGTTCTCCATGGGCTATTCCCCGCCACTGCTCCCCTCTGGTGCGGTATGCACCAACAGACCGTATCGTTCGACGGTGCAGTGTGCTGTCGGTGGATGGATATTGGCAGCCGCAGGGCTGCGGTGCCACCGGCAGCGCCCGTGCATTTATTATGACCTGGCTCGGACAATTGACACTGGTGTCGGATTACGACCCGTCCTGGATAGCAGCCGTACAACCACTGTGGGACCGTGCTGCCCATGTTCCGCTAGATGTACAGCAGCGCACCGTCGCCGAGGCTTCCCACCGATACACCCAACTAATTGCCCATGGCCGAGCAATGCAGCAGCGTACGGCATGGCATCGGCACCAACGGTGGGCCCACATGGCTCATATTCAAGGGCGCCGATGGCAGCAGGCGCATGGTATGTATTGGGCATCAACGCTTGACGTGTGTCGACATTTGGTCCATATTGGTGCTCAGCCGTCAAGTGTCATCAGCCAAGGCAGCGACCATCTAGGGTCAATGGAACAGCAGTACTGGCCCCGGTTGGCGTGGGTATCCAACCGATTGGCACATCAATACACAACTGACACGAGTCTGGTGGCGCAGGCGCACGCCGCCATTACTAATTCCTGGCATCTTAAATCCTTGGCGCCAGCTACATTGGCGACTAAGCGACCAGTGGGCGGATGGTTTCACACGGTTAGCCTTGATACGTATCACGACGGCCACACAGCGACTAATGGCCTCGTGGCGGTGCCCACGGTGCGATCGCGGATGCAGCAATTCGATCGTATCCTGGAACTATTCACCTTTGCGGTGCCAGCGGTCAATATATATCCCTCGGTTGATCCCCTGCGCTTAGGCGGGTACCATTCGATCACGGTGCAAAACCTTTTGCCTCCAAATTTGCCCTCCACCCTCATTTCACCGGCGCCGAGTAACCTAATGAAGTATACCAGCGAAGCCGACCGCTGGCTTCCCCTGACGCAAGCTGTGGCACATTGGGCAGTTGCACTCGACGTTTTAGCGCCATTGCGCACCCGGCAATCATTTGTGTTTCCTGACAAGACGCTGCTGCAGTATGACTGTGGCAAACTCCAGAAATTGGCACCTTTGCTGCGTGAACTCAAGGCAGGACACCACCGCTCATTGATATTTAGCCAAATGACGCGGGTTCTCGACATCCTAGAGCAATTTCTCAACTTGCATGGGTACCGGTATCTTCGGCTGGACGGAGCAACACCGGTTGCGCAGCGGTGGGAGCTGACAGAGCGGTTCAACCGTGATGCTCGCATCGACGTGTTTATCTCGTCCACACGCGCCGGTGGGCTCGGGATCAACTTGACCGGCGCCGATACGGTGATTTTCTACGACACCGACTGGAATCCGTTTATGGATATGCAGTGCCAAGACCGGGCGCATCGCATTGGGCAGACAAAGGATGTGCATATTTACCGGCTGATTTCGAGCGCAACCATCGAGGAGAATATATTGCAAAAGGCCAGCGAGAAGCGGGTCCTAGATCAGCTTGTCCTCCAGCAAGGCCAGTTTCATACGGATGCCCTTCGCAAGGTTGATTGGAAAGAAGTGGTGCGCGACGTGTTGGATCAAACTTTCCAGCCCACTGCAAGCGCTACGCCGATCAATGGCAAGCCAAGGCAAACGGAAAACAGCCGTGACAGCCTTACTTCGACTACTCCACTTGGGTCTTTGGGTGGGTGGACACAGGCCGATTTTGAAAAGGGCCTGGTCCAAGCAGAGGAAGAACAAGACGCTACCGCCCTAAGCACAGCCCAAACGGAGATGGCGCAAATGGACTGGGGTGACTTTGGTGCGCCATCCATTTTGCCACCAGCGACTGCCACTGTACCTTTGCCGTCACTATCATCGGCCGCCCTCAATTTATCGAGCTCTGGTGCACGACCTGAGGGTACGCAACTTGACGAGCGCGGTGATGCTGAAGGGCCCATGGTGGAGGACGCGGAAGTAGGGCACATTGACGATTACATCTTTGAAACGTTAGAACGGCAATTGGCTGCTGCATAATTGCACTCGATACCGTACCAATGGCTGATTGTGTCGTTCAGGAGATATATATGTTTGCATTGTAGGAAGCTATATACGATCTCTGGACCATTACACGGCAGCTGCATTGTTTTTTGCCTGTTTAATGCCCTTGCCTTGGATGGATGGCATGTTGATATATGGTTCGCTACAAGTACACTTTTTTATTTCATTTTTTTCGTCACATTCATGTATCATAGAGTAAGTTGCGGATTTGAGCGGCATTGCGTTAGAGTAAAAAATAACAATAAAAAAACTATTAAATGGTACAGAGCGAATGGGTGTTAACGACAAGTAACTTAGTACAAGAGTATGCTCATTAGGGTGAGAAGCCCCACCATGAGAAACAATCTGGATACGAATGCCTGCTGGGCCCGCATTTCATCCACGCCCGATGGTGGGTACGGCTGTTGTTGTTGCTGAGGAGTTGCTGGTCCATTGGCGGTGGGACCATTTGTGGTTTGTGTGGGGGACGGTGTACTCGTATCTGTGGACGACGGCACGTTAAACTGCATCCCAAAGAGCGATGGGAAGAGCCCAAACCCCAGCCCTGCAGAGAGTGCCACGGGATGTGTAACACCAAAATGGACATTGTGAAAGCCGGGCCCACTAAAGAGACCACTCTGCCATACAGCGGCAAAGGGATTATTGGCCATTCCTGGCCCAGCAGCGCCTCCACCGCCCCGAAACGAAGCAAAGCGTGGTTCAGGCCGCTGGCCAGCAGGGCGATTCGGGAGCGACGTGTCCTCGAGGCGAGGATCCTTGCGCTCCTTGCCACGGCCGTACACTGGGATCACCTTGTCACGGTCGCAGCCCGCTTTGCACACGGGGCAGAGGGGATTCTGCGCCTGCGATTCGAGCCACTGGTGTAAACACGGCCAGCAGTACAAATGGCCGCAGACGGTGAGCACTGGACTGGCCGCGGTGTCAAAGCATATGTTGCACGAGAATTCGGCCGCTGGGGTTGGGTCGCAGTCACCGTCGGCCGCCGAGAGAGGTGCTGGCTTTGCAGAAGCTGCTGTGTCGGGTTTGATTGGCTCGTCGCACGGCTCTGTTGCTCTTGGACTTGGGCTTGCTGGCGTCGGCAAGGTGGTAGGCGAAGCTGGTCTACTGGACCCTTGGCCAGTAACCGTGGGCAGTGGGAGGGAATCGCTGGTGGCAGCGCCTGGGGCATTGTCAGAGAGTGAAGGTACTTCGGCTTCGGAAGGCAGCGACGGCAGGCCAAGGGCATGGTTTGCCGTTGAGGACGACCTTGTTGGGTCATTAGGCTGGGGTTGGGGATTAGCAGAAGTGTCTCCACGAGCAGAGTCAGCCTGGCCTGGAGCAGCGTCACCTAGCGAGTCCATAGGGGTCGCTGTGGCTGAGACTGGGTTATCCGGCATGGTCCGAGTCACAGCGCGAAATGGAGCCCCGGCTTGTTGAGAAAGTGCCCGTCACAACGTGGGCACACCCGACAAATGGCGAGAAACAAAGGAAACCAAAATAATGGAAACGTTGATAATGTGGGCATCGAGCCAAGATGGCCCACCGGTGGTCATTGTGCCCCTTTCCCAGATTCGCCCGTTTTCCAGCAGCGTGGCGGTCCATGACACGACAATATCCAGCCAATCCGCTTAGCTTGGCCCCGCCAGCGCACTGATAGTGGTCAGGTGATGGCTTGGTTATTGGTCAGCCCGTCGTTGCTTCTTACTGCTGTTGTTACTCGAGCCCATTCCAGGCACAGTGCTCATTTGAAGTTGGCTGAATCATGAAAGAAACATAGTAAAGCCCTTGCGTCGGCAACGGCCAGTCAGGCGTCAGCACCTTTTATCTAGTGTTTCCAGCGTTCGGGCAGCGCTTGGGCCAGCGGTATCCACGGCTCAACAGCTTAATAGGCCAGAGTCTTTCGCCCTTTTCTTTCTCGGACCCATTAGCTGGCTTGGGTGCACCCCAGCCATTAGAATAGTAGCTACAAATCTTAATTTGTTTGCTGCATACTTCCCAAACGACGGCACCGTCATTTACCGCCTGGCATTATGACTGAATCGACTCAAGCAGCAGTGATCGCTTGGGAGTGCAATTGGCAATCCAAAGCGCATTTACCGTTGGGCGATACTGCTGACGAGGCGAACGCTTGGTGCCAAGTGACCGTTGGTCTCGGTAAGCACGCATACTCACATATACCTATCAAGCAGAGGTTGTAGAAGCTCAGTTTTTACCATGGGTATCACTGGTACGCAACTGCTTGATGCCTTCAACGCCACCTTACGTCCCTATTAAAGGCCATCCCATACTTGATGATACTGGTACCCACCAACCATTGCATGGCTAAACCGCCTAGATGAACACGACGAGAAAATATCCAGCTCATTCTCATCCCTATCATCCTCTCGCTTTCACCCAGCCAGGCCAGCAATTACTTTAACCCCGGCACCAGATGCAACTGCTCAACCGAATGCTTCTCCAGAGCTCCAGGTGACGTTACGGCGCTCGGATATACCCAACGATCAAGCAGTGTCATTTGAATGGCATACGCTGTATTTAGTCAGCAACGCCCGCAACATTGAAGTCAAAGAGGATGGACAATATGTTGGCACCTGCCGCGGCACTTTGGCCACATCCTTGAAAACTTCAAACTTGAAATGCGCAAAGTAAGTCAGCTCCTAGGTTTTTTGTGTCCATCTATTTTTCTTGCTAGCTGTTTGACTTTGGACTGGCATCGAGGCTAGATTTGGAGCTTACCTGATGCTGTTTATTATGCCAGATCAAGGACGAAGTCACTGGGCCAGCACTTTACAAATTGCATTGAGCGCGCCTTTTGGTCGATATTAACCGAAGCGTATAGCATACTTACTAATGGCGCGAAACGATCCAATGCTTTATTCTGGTTGGCAATGCCCGTAGCAGTTCAGAACCTGATAACTCTATGTATACCACGATTATCAAGCGTTCCCAGCTCAACACTACACCTAGACGCTGTACCAGGCTTTCCTTCAAGGTAATAGTGGTTGGGCTTTGTGTTTTTTTACCACGAAGTAAGATGGTCAGATTGATTGGCGTCCAATTCCTGTCCTAAATATATTCGCGCTGCCTTATGATCATAAAATATTGTTTATTTGGGGGCCAATGTGCTAGCTGTTATCCCGACCGAAACGCTGCCAAGACCTGCTTCAGCTCTGGGCATTGCGCTTGATGGTCACTCGGCAGCTTGGTGTTTATCCTAAGCCACTGGTAAGGAAGCGGGGCGGTACTAGCCGGCTTAAACGTAAAGTGATCTTTGTTTGGCACTTTGAGCGATTTATTAACTGACAACTACCATGTTGCCACGGGAAAAATATCTTGATCGCTAACAGCAACCAGCTCTGCCATTGCTTGGAAGGAGAGTAATGGAAGCACCTTTTAGACATCCAACAAGCGACCAGACATACCTGCTGTATCATTGGCAACGGCCATGCCCTCGTCGATTACAGAATCCATGGGCTCGTTGTTGCAAATGATGGCCCACACTGGAATCTCTGGCGTACCGTCGGCCTTGCAGGTAAAGCATTTGACATTGGAGGTCACCCCACCCAGCTTCTCGTCCCATGACTCCAGTGCAATCTGAGGGCGAGTAGTTGATATATGGTGCCAGCTTGTATTGGCTGACCTTAATTCCCCTGCGCAAAAATTTATTGCGACTGAAATCAGCTCATATTTTGGCAATATCTTCGCTATCGCCCCTACGCAGAGCCTTCTCCCCGCTATGACCAGCACCACACCCACTAATCCAGGCTCTCTGCCGGTTCCAGGGCACCCGTTGTCGTCCAGTGATCAAGCAGATATACTACCGCTCACGGGCATCAACAGCGCTAGCTCTCCACAACTTGATGTAAAGCAATACATTGATGATGCTGTGAATCAGCTACGCCTAGAATTGAGCGCTAAAATTGAGAACCATTACCACGGCCTCAACGCTAAGCTGGACTGCATCATGGCCAAACTAGGCGATGCAGCAGCTGGAAAAAAACCAGCTGGTGACGATACGTCTAGCGAGAGCTGCACATAACAGCATGACTCGGAGTATCAAAGAGAGAGAGAAAGAGAGAGCGTAAAGGCATAGCTTTAAGCTCTCTTCGCAATAATAAAACAACTACCTCCTCAGATACAAGCGAATACCTTGCGTTCTGAGCTCGCAGCATATACAGTTTTGTGTTTCGGCCATGCTGGCAGATAACGATAGAACCGCATCTGCGTCGCAAAATATTAATGAGCCTGTGATGAATTGCCCTCGATAACACCCAAGATTAACAGACTCGGCCTCTGGCATCAGCGAGCTATTGGGGCTCGCGATGTGCTGATGTGATGGAAGAAGCTGCGTGGGGGAGCTGTGCCGTGGTGGTGGTGGTTATGCCTGGTACCGTGTCTTTGCCATTGAATACCCATAACAAAAATAAACGCTACGAAGCAAGCGTACACGTAAGGTGCAAATGTTTAGAGTCTTGCTGGTGCCTGTTTAAGGACAGTAGTCGCATTTGCGCTAAGCTCCACCCTGCTCCCGCTGGGCTGCGTGCAATTGGCCGCTACACTCACCGGCTATGTTTTGGTAATTGTCCGCAAGGGTATGCAAGTCCTTGACGACCCGCTGCAAGTAAATATTGAGCGCCTGCACCGACGCTCGGATGCTTTGCAGCGCTTCGGACTCGTCGCTCATGGCCAATGGTACTTGTGGCAAGGAGAAGACAGCCAGGAAAAAAATAGCAATCAAAACAACGAAAAGAAGTACATCAGCATACACCAGTGGGCACCCAAAAATAGCTCTCTTTCCCAGTGAGCTCATAGCATGCCTTTTTCCCCCCAAACTAACTGTAGCCATAGCAGAGGCGTGTCACGGGTCAGATTTTACTGTCCCTATTTCGAAGGTTGACAAGGCATTGGGCCAATACTTTGGGGTATTTATGATTAGGTTAGGCGGTGGCTACAGGGCAGCGAGTAGACAAAGAAAAAAACACGCGTACATCACACTTTAAGTGACGATGTCTTGATGCACGCGGCCTATTGGTGGTAGTGAAACAAAACAGGGTGTACAAATGGTCCATGGGAGTTGATAGCAAATGTGCACATCTTAATACGCTTGTTGGCTGGTTGGATTATGCGTAATAAAAAGCAGCGCATTTGATGACGCCCGATACTTATCGACTGCAGTTCAATAGCCGTTATTGTCGGAGACCTCCATCGGCTGTGTCAGGGCCAAGTCGGCAATCGTTCGCTGGAACGCGGTAAAGTCTTGGTTGGTTGGAACGACCTTGTCACCAATATCGTATACATACACGCACGAATCAATGGACCCCACTGCTGCCTTGCGGCCGGGCTTGTCCCACGCCAACCGGTTCAACGCCTTGCCCGTACCCACCGTGGTAGACAGCACTGGCACTTCGGTTTCGGCGTTCAGGTTCCATAGGTCCAAGCGACCGCTGCCATCGACGGTCCCAAACATTGCTGGGTGCACTGGGGACCATTTGACATCGTACACATAGTCGTCGGCCGCCTCAAACGAGTACAGCGGTGTGAGGTAGGGCTGGTGGTGGTGGGATATGGACGGCTTGGATGGGGACTTGGCGCGCCATAATTTGACCGTCCAGTCCACCGAGCATGTCAAGAACAAGTCTGTATAATCCGTTGGTCCAAAGAGCGGGTGGAAGTGCAGGCCAGTTACGGGGCCTGTATGGCCGCGATAGGTATCGGCAGGGTTGAGCCCAGCTTTGCTCCCCGCTCGATCGTAGCGGTTGGCCTGGTAGACATTGCCTTCCTCGGTGCCCAACCAAACTGCGGCCGTTTCACCGCCGTCGGGGAACCCCATCGTGGTGGGAGCAACTTCGTCGGTGCGCGGGTGCGTGGCGTGCACCAACTCCAATACGTCTTGCGGTTTAGCAAGCATGTCCAGCTGCCACGTGCACACCATCCCGTCCGTGCTGGCCGATACCAAGTGATGGGCATTTTGCGTGCCCACGAGGTTCAGTGCGTACACTGGGTGTGTATGGCCCACCGCAGATAGTGGTGTTTTCAAGACAGGCAGCGACTTGGCTCGCGTGTCCCACAGCAGGATTTGCCCGGAATATGACCCGCCAATGACCAAGTTGGGGTGAAAGTCCGAAAAAGTCGCGCGCAGTACGTCCGACTGCGAGTAAAACACAAACTCGGGGCGATCGTGCAAGTGCAAGTTCCACACGCACACGATGCCATCGGGCTCGTTCATGGCCAGAGGGTTACGGTTATAGGCGCTTACAAGGAGCTCGGGAAACCTTTTCGACCACGCCACATCCGTCACCGACCGGTTCTTGGCCAACCGTTCGTCGTAAAAGCGATGTAAGAGTTTGAGGTGGCCGTCGGCCGCATCGGCGCCATCGGCATGTTGACTAATGGTATAGTCCGTCATAAAATCATACGTCTCATCCAATGCTCGCTCTATCAACTTGGACGACGCATTGACAAACTCGATAAAGTCGGCTGACTGCTCGATCGAATCTTTTTCTTCCTCGGTCAATTCTCTGAGCTGCTCGCGTTGTTTCTGCAGCTCCTCAAGGCGTTTCTTTTCCTGCTCTTCGGCCAATAACCGTGCCTTTTCATCCTTGTCACGTTGCTCACGGACTCGGCGCTCAATCTCTTCCTCGGGCATCATCGCCACCTCATCCACCATCTCTGTGGTTTGTGCCTCCTTGTTGTAAAACAGCTTTTCTTTGGGCGGAAGGTCCAAGATAACGGCATCAAAGGCGGTAAAGACTGGGATTGGGACCGCTGTGGTGGCGGTTGCGGAAAGAGGAGACGTGGTATCAGGTTGCTCACCAGGAGATTGGAAGACTGGCGACGTAACA
The DNA here is from genome assembly GCA_027576955.1 of Dimargaris xerosporica. NCBI lineage: Eukaryota > Fungi > Kickxellomycota > Dimargaritomycetes > Dimargaritales > Dimargaritaceae > Dimargaris > Dimargaris xerosporica. The sequence continues at coordinate 27,496 of JANBQA010000086.1, forward strand.
GCGCCCAGATGGCTGGTACGTAGCCGTGCATCGATCCCCGGCTCCGAAAGCGTCTGCGAGATGGAAGATGTTCGACTCCGAACCGGGCTCGTCGGGCCACCCGCACGCTCTCCCACCAAAGATGCCACAAGATCATCGATGTTTTGTCGGTCTCGGCCAGCAGGCGCTTCAGGCGAGGTGGCACGCTGATGTGGCAATAAACAAATAAACCATCCAAACCAGAGTAATAGATCAGCGCCGAATAAGACGGTTAAAGCGTGTGTAAAACATGAGTTAGCGCTAGCGGCGCCTAGCCGGGGTACCCAAAGAGCAATACTCGACTGGCTGCGTCTTATGCCGTGGGCCACAATGGTTTTTCCAAACACACAAGCGATAAGGACTTGGCGAGCGCCCTGCAGGTCAAGCATGTCCCATCTGTACCGCCAAATGAGAATCGAGCAGGTCTTACCGATGTGGAACGATTGCCGAGAAACGCCTGGCGACGCTCTTGGTTGAGGCGCTTGAGCTCAGCCAGGCGCTGACGCTTGCGGTGCAGCTCGTCGCGTGTATTCTCCATAATACTGGTACGGAGCGTTAATAACGGAGTGCTAGGACGGAGAAAGGTAGTTTTGAAAGGATATGCAACAAATAGCGTAGTCCCGGGTGCTGGGGATCGCGGAGTAAAAAAATATTAGATGAAAAACTGTATGGAATCTGCTGCGACTCGAGAGGAGACTGGCAATGCGCATCACAGGGGATCGGATGACTCGGGATAAGACATGCGAGCAAGGCATTCAGGCCGATTGATGTTCGCAGTGAATTCCCCTCCCCCTCATGAGTCCGAGTACACCCATGCACCACAAAAAACACCCACCAGCAGTGATTTCCCTTAGAACTCTTGACAGATTAATGAAAAATAAAAACATGCCCATTTATTTGTTGTTTGACTCTGGTGACTCCTTCATTTCGCGGAGTACATACCAAAAAACAATCAAATCACTAATAAATAGAATTGCAAGTGAGCCAACTTGACCATGATGTTTCAACGAGTTATGGATGGCTCCTTTGGCATATGTTTTTCACCCAACAGCAGTAAAAAAGAAAAAAGTAGGGCTAACCTAATGAGTGATGGCTGCCAGTGCCAGTAGACAACTACTCTTGCCCAGGGTACTCACGTTGTCGCATTGAGATCCTTGGCTGCTGAGGGTGCTGAGTCATTGATTTCACTCATCTTCCTATCCACGATGGGAAGTCTGATTATAGTAGTAGTTATGCTCTCGGACTGTCTCTGGGCTATTAACGTCTATTGGATCGAGTTGCCAAGTATTGGCGTTCCCAACATCAGTCAATCCCAAACATATAAGATGCCAAATTAAAACGGAGTTAGCATGGTAAGCGCCCCCGCTCCCAGCTGATATCAATAGCCAGACAGCGTTATACTACTAAAAGCCTGATGTTCAGTTAATGTGGTGCCAATTTAACTGTTGGTATGCCTAGTTGCAGGATAAAAGTTTCAACTTACACTGAGAGTCCACGGGCTGATAATAAAAGTAATTGTCATACGAATCAGCTTCGCCTGACTGATTTCCATTAATGGTGTAAGGCTGGCCAATGACCTGGCCAGCCAACGCCAGCACAAGGCAGGTACCGATCGCAAAGGCGTGCATGGTGCAGAAACGAGGTTGTTGGGAGAGGAGTAGAGTGGTCAGCAAGAGCTGAGATAAACACGATTGGAGCAGTAAGGCAATCAAGTGAAAGAGTGCGCTGGTGATGGTGATGGTGATGGTAGGAGCGCTCCTGGGTGGCCTTTATATAGTTTGCTGACACTTCGAACATTGCGCGGTCTAAGGACAACCCTGCATCAGAGTTGGCCTCTATTACTGTTGAGCATAAGCACTGGGGTTCGGGAATGGATGGCTGCTGGGATCTAAAGTTTGCCACTGGGTAGTCATCCATCACATACGCCAAAGCGCCGTTGACAAGCCCTCATGGCAGCAATGCACCAGCACTGCTAGTATGCATCGTGCTATCAGCGAACATTTGATTCGCTGCCAGTTACACAGTCATGGAACGCAGCTAGAGG
>JANBQA010000087.1:0-29522 GCA_027576955.1 Dimargaris xerosporica
GTCACTAACTACTGCACCAGTGCTGCATGGAGGTTTTTGTCGTCGCGGCCCGGCAACTATTGTGGAGTTTACCCTGACCACTGTGCCTTTTGACACGGTTCGTGCAATCCCAGGCGTATGGATCTATGGCGCTGGTGACGTACACGATGAAGCGGTCCATCGCATATGTTTACAGTCGTGGCAAATGCACCTGGCTGACCACCAATCCGACTCTGACGATAATCCAGCCGAATGGTTAAACTCTTCGCGGATTCTGTTGGCAATGATCACACCAGACCCAGCTGGGCTTGATCCACAAGCCCCTCGTTTTCATGCCTGCTTTTACGACGTGACGGTAAAATCCTTACCAGTTGCATTTCAGCTGTGGGGCTGCGACGCAGTCGTAGATCGGGCACCCGAGTTATGCACCACCAACGTCACCCCGATGAAACCGCACATCTCCCTTCCCATTTGGATTCGCGATAAGCACTGTCAGGTGCAAGCACTGACGGACGATGCCTTTACCCGTGCCTGTTCGTGGGTGCTGGGACCTACGCAGCGCTTGGTGTCCCTAGACGATGGTTATCTGGCAGCTGAGTCTCAAGCTATTCCCAGTACTGGGTCTACTTCATCATCCATTGAATCATTGCCAGATCCCGCACGGCAGCGCAGTGACAGCACCAATGAATGCGATGGCTCGTATCCGTGCCCCTCGAATGACCATAGTCCCAGTTTATCGCAACAAAGCTCACCACCATCCCCCACATCGTCTCCAGCGCAGCCTACACCTCATATTGCCATGGATGGCACTGATGTGGTGCAACCCAGGGCAGAGTTACCTGTGTCGTTGCCAGCAGTGGCGGTTACTACCACGGCAGTTGGTGCTGATAGCTCGCTGCCGACGTCTGCCCTGAACTTGGGAACAGCTGCTGCCCCTGCTCCACTTCCACCAAATGCGTCGGCAGAGCAAGTGCTGATTGCCCAGCAGCGCACGATTATCCATCTACTTCAGCAACAGCTGGATGTTTTTAGCCAGCAACGCCAATTTGCCGCGCCTGCACCGTGGCGAAATCAGCAAATGCATAGACTGGAAGGCGCTGATGATTTCGCGGCACATGACCCAGAACTACACGAGCCTTATTACACCCACGAGGTCAATGACCGAGAGCCAGGTCATCATCCACCGCTGCCTGAGAATGCGATGTTAGCCGCGGGCACTCCTGCACGCAGCATCACCCGCAAGTATGTGCGGGTCAACCAGCCTGGCATCCAAACTGCGGCAGCCCAGGCCATGACCAGCTGTCCTGAGCACGGCACCGGCAATGTTGCCTGCTACAATCACCCACAGGAATCACAGCAAGAGCCAGGGGTGATAACATCCCACCGTACAACTGCACTTGCACCCGCCATGGCCAGAGCACCCCACAACTCACATGCCCGTGAACCGTATCAGCCCGAAACGAGTGGCAACGGTGGAATGGTCATGGAAGCATACGAAGAAACCGAGTACATCACGCACTACCTACCAGCTCACTCCTCTCGCGCAGGTCCGGGTCAGATGCACACCCGACGGTACCGAGCAGCGCGCATGGGCCATATGCCCATCCACTCATCAACCCACCCGACGCACTATGAAGACTTTACGTCTCAGCCACCTTCACATCGGCTCCGCGCGCCGTCTGCCAAAAGCTTGCCACCACCCACAACCGACCCTATGCAAGCGCTCATGTCGCGCGTCAACGATGTGCTTTCAGTGTCGACATCAGTGTCTACAACCAATTCGCCTCCCGTAACGAGCGCAGTGCCCCACGGCACCCATAGTGCAGGACTCGCGCACCCGCTATTGCCTCCTCGCCCATCTATTAAACCAACTGGCGCCAGTGCACCTGTTGGCATCACAGCACCAGCTTCATCGTTGCTGCACGACCTTACCCCAATGACAAAGAAATACCTCCAGAACCTTCGGCAGCGCAACTAGTCGTGGATTAGAACACCCTTTTGCTATTATTAGTTTGCATACTTTATTTATTTTTCGATAATATGGTGGCCCGTAACCTTTTTTGTGCAATCGCACAGTATGATTATGGGACCATACCTGAGATGTACGATAATGATGTCGCTTGCAGCGTAGTGTTGGTGAACAGATAAATAGAACAATCCGATTCATCGGCTTTTTTTTCCTGTTCGGTGCCTTTAGGCGCTTCTAGTTAGGGTAGAGGGAAGCAGTGGATGCCCAGCCACCTTTAATACCTCGCTGACACAGCCCGCTGTGATCGTTTGGTGAGGCGCTGCTGCATTTGGCGCGCTTCCCCCCTCTGGCTAACGCCGTTCATAATTCCACAACCGGGGCTTGCTTGGCGCCACTCAACATTCTGAGCAAGCGACCTGGTCTTTGGGGGGATTGGGGGCTGGACTGTGAGGGTGACAATGGACGCATTGGCTTGGGCTCGCACATACAGGGCTTGCGTGGCTTACATGCTTATCAGTGCTTGGCGACGTCGTTGGCATTCCTGGCCCTTTGGTTCGACACTGGCCTTTAGCGAAACGAAGCGATCACCACGGCTCATGTATGCACACACTCTGTCAAGCTCTCGATTCTTGCTTGACGGCCATTATTTTTTAAAAAACAAATTGAAGCTGTGACCTGTCGACTGGTTTAGCTGCGCCTGGCAGGGCATACAGCTTGGTGCGCGCCTCTCCTGTTTCACTCAATGGCTTTCTGCTGTTCCTGACGTCTTGCCGTATTCTTTGCCCATCTGAACTCCTGTGCTGTTTGGTGGCTTGACGCAACGGGTTTGAACTGTTGGAGGAAAAGAGCTACGCCTTCAAATCGCCATTAACCTGCACCCTTCTACACGCTTCGGGTTATACTGCTAGTTGCACGCGTACTCTAGACCTGAATCACTCTCCGTCCCCCACTCCTCGATGAAGCCACGATTGCCAGTGCTCACCTGGCTTTGGCTGGTGATCCTATGGGTGACCGCTGCCTGCTTTTGCAGTGCGTATGGTCAGGATGCATCCGCCCAGGGGACCACCACAGCAGCGCCGGCCAATGATAACAGCGCCAACGATGGTAGCAACAACACGCCAGGCCCCACCCACGACTTTGAAACGGGCGACCGTGCCACGCTGAGCGAGAACCCCTTGGAAGGCTACCGATGCTCGCCCATCTATGGCTCGGGCACCACCTACAATAGCCATCGACCGGCTCAAATCAATGTGACGTTTCCAGCGGGTCAATCGGGCGGCGTGTCGGTGGTAATTTTCAACTGGCTCGATCAGTCGCACCTAGGCGTGCAGCCTTTTTCGGACACCACCACCCGACTGTACCTGTGCAACCAGGAAGCCATTGACCTCAAGCTATGCACCGATGCCGAGCAAGGCCAGATGCTTATCGCGTCGCCAGAGACTGCCGGAAATCCGATCCACACCGAATACGTGGACCTGGACAAAGCGGCTGAGGTCTCGACGCCATTTGTTGTGAGCTACACGGTCAACGAGACAGGTATTTATTGCATCGATGCGATGGCCTCCACGCCGTTTCACGCCGAAGCTCTGTGGATCAACCCCTATGGCAACCTGCCAGCCATGGATTACCCCAAGCTGCTGTTTTACGGCATGCTGGCCCTCGTGTACCTGGTGGTGGGGCTGACATGGTTGGTCGGCACCGTACGGTTTTGGCGTGAGATTTTGCCGGTGCAAAACTACCTCTCGCTTTTGATTCTGTGCCTGCTACTCAACTACGCCGTGGAGTTTTGGTTCTACGCGCACTACAACACGTACGGAACCAAGTCCATGGCGCTGGCCATCTTTTTGATCATCCTCAGTAGCCTGCGCAACTGCTTGTCCTTCTTTATGATGCTCATCGTTGCGTTGGGGTATGGGGTGGTCAAACCAACCCTGGGATCGACCATGCGCAAGTGCCAGATTCTCGGCGGAGTCTACTTTTTGTTTTCGTGCATCTACGGCGCTGCCACGGTGGGTCGATTTGGCAACAACGACGCGGCCATTATCGGTCTCTTTGCCATCATTCCACTCGCGATTACCATGGCGACGTTTTACATGTGGATTTTGCTCGCGCTAGGCCAAACAGTCAAGATCCTGCACCAGCGCCACCAACATTTTAAGCTAGCCATGTACCGGCGGTTGTGGCGATTGCTCTTCTTTTGTGCCTGCATGATCCTGGGAATGGTGGCCGTGAACATCATTAGCTTTGTGTTCCGCAACGACGACCGCTGGGTGGGCTACCGCTGGCGTATCCGGTGGATCCTGTTTGATGGCTGGCTTACCTTGCTCTACACCTTTGCGTTCCTGGTCATTCTGTACCTGTGGCGCCCCACGCAGCACAACTCCCGCTACGGGCTGGAAGAATTGGCGAGTGATGAATTGGCTGCAGATGCACGGGAGGACTTTTCGCCGGGCAACTCGCCCACGTTTGCCGCGGCGACTTTTCGTGGGTCCACTTCGTCGCCCCACCACCAACGCCGCACTCGACTGTCACCCGGCTTTGACCCCGCCGCAGCAGGGACCCACGACCCGGCCATCGTTCTGCGAGAATTTGAATCGCCAACCAATTTCAACGACTTTTTGGACCCTGATGACGACGACGACCTCAACACCAGCGACCGCCCCGGCGAACCTCGCCGGTCATCATCCTCCCTAGGTGGCTATCGAACGTCGTCCCGCCCTTCCAAGGGACAAAAGTACGCCCCAGCGGCCCTGTCTGATCCCGACACCTTGCTGGCTCACGATGATGACGATAACGACGACAACTACGCCGCCGAGTCTGTGCAAAGCCCGCATCTCTTACGCCCGCGCGCGAACTCATCACAACCATCGCCCACGCACCACAACTCCAATACCACAGATGGCCAAGCAGCCAGGTCGCAACCCTCTAACGGTTCACCCGAGGAAACGGTGACCCTTTTTGATGTGAGTGCAGACAATGACCATGGGAGTGGTGGCAGTCACTACCGTAGCCATGGTGCCGCTGGCGATGATTCCAATGACGACGAGTTTGCAGATTTCCAACAAAGTGGAGCGCCGAATCCATATCGCTCTTGATGCTAGTGCTTATTTTCCGTTTCGTTGAGTACTTGGCAAATGTGCCATGTCTCTGGTGAAAAAAGTTTTTTCTTTCGAAAACGAAAGAATTCGTGCGGTACCAAAAGAGACCTTGGAGACAGTGCCGCTGACCAGTTGATTCACGGCTGCGAAGGCATTCACCTACGCCTTTCCGCTCTGTTCCAGCGTGGAATAAATGTATAAATGCATACATAAAGCAAGGCAATTTGACGTCAGCTCGTAATGAGCAGGAAAAAAGCTCAAGTTGCTGTGTTTTATGGTTGATGCACAAGGGTAAGAGCTCCCCACTCGCTGGCAAAATTTGTGAACTACCATTGGTTATAAGAGTGTCTTTATAGCGCGTGGCATAAAATTGATAAAACTATAAAAATTGGCAAGCGAGCTGGACGAGCAGCTATCCGAATGCTTCATGACCCTACCCATCTTAGGCAGAGACAAAGAAGAAAAATGGTAATGATATTAACTGAAACATGGCAAAATTGTAGCGTCCTTATATATCGCAGCAAAAATAAACAGCTTCAACACCCGTGGCGCTGGGTGCGTCTGGGTCCAGAGAATAGCACGGCAAACATTGGAGGGGGAAGGAGTACGGCTAGACCGAAGATTTGGACTCGTCGTGCGCTTTGCCACCAGACTGGTTGACAGAGTAGCGCAGTATTTAGTACTTGAGGACGCGAGGCTGTTCCCAGGGGAACTCCTCGCGACCAAAATGGCCGTAGCACGCGGTCTTCTTGTAAATAGGTTTGAACAGATTCAAATCCTTGACAATGACACCGGGACGCAGGTCAAAGTTGTCGTTGATGATCTTGAGCAGCTCGGCATCCGAGTGCTTGCCGGTGCCAAAGGTGTCGACAAAGATGGACAAGGGGTGAGCAACCCCAATGGCATACGATACCTGCACCAGCGCACGGCGGGCCAGGCGAGCAGCGACCAGGGATTTGGCGATCCAGCGCGACGCATACGCAGCAGAACGATCCACTTTGGACCAGTCCTTGCCCGAAAAGGCCCCGCCGCCATGGGCACCCCAACCACCATAGGTGTCGACGATGATCTTGCGACCAGTCAAACCGGCGTCGCCTTGAGGACCACCGATGATAAACTTGCCCGAGGGCTGGATGTGGTATACGGTGCTGTCATCGAGGTACTGGGCAGGGATCACGGCCTTGATGACTTTTTCCTTAATCTCGCGGCGAATAGTTTCGTTGTCCACATCGGGGTCGTGCTGGGTGGACACCACGATGGTATGCACGCGCTGGGGAATCATGGCACCGTGGTCGTTGACGTACTCCACGGTGACCTGGGTCTTGGAGTCGGGACGCAACCAGCCGAGCTTACCGTTGCGACGCAGCTCGCTCATCTTCATGTTCAGTTTGTGGGACAGGATCACCGTCAACGGCATCAGCTCGGGGGTCTCGTCGGTTGCATACCCAAACATGATACCTTGGTCACCAGCACCCGTGTCCTCCAAAGCGGCGCCGTTTTGCACCAGCCCCTGGGCGATTTCGGGCGACTGCTGCTCGATAGCTACCAAGACGTTGCAAGTCTTGTAGTCGAAGCCCTTAGCGGAGTCGTCGTAGCCGATCTGCTTGATGGTGTTGCGAATAATCTGCTGGTAGTCCAGCGCGGCCTTGGTGGTGATCTCACCCAGCACCATGATCATACCCGTCTTGGTGGCTGTCTCGCACGCCACCTTGGACAGGGGATCCTGTTCCAGGCAGGCATCGAGGATCGCGTCCGAGATTTGATCACAGATCTTGTCGGGGTGACCTTCGCCCACGGACTCGGAGGTAAAGAGAAACGTGTTGGAGGGGCTGGAGATATTGGTCATGGTGAACAAAATAAAACGTTCGTGTGTGGCTTGGGGTTGGATATCTAGCTGGCAACCAGGTACAAACAAACGGTGCTAGGCCAGGAAAATAACAAAAGGTTGCACGAATACACGTAACACGGGTACTGACGATAAAACGAGCAAAAATAGAGTGGAGGGCGAGTGTGGTAAGGCTCAAGGGCAGCAGAATAACGGCCTATAAGTGGTCCAAACAGCAAAGAACAATAGCACACGGCCAGACACAATACTCGCTCAAGGAACGGAACGACTGTGGATGAAATAAAACACGACCAGGTAGGGCACCGGCGCACTTTTAAAGCCGTAGTTGGCCGCACCAGGTAGTTTTTTGAGTCGCTGGTCTGGTGGATGAATAATCAGGTGAGACGGCTTGGGCTAGTGGATCACACCACTGTGCTTGATAACCCAGAGCACAATGTATAGTCAGAACAGCCGATGAAAAAAAATATTCAAGGCCTGTGAACCAATCGCTGGGAGCAGCCCGAATGGTGGGAAAACCAACCACCCAGTTAGCTGCCAAGACACAAAAAAGAGCGAGCACGCACACGTCTCCTGGCCACACTCACTACGTCGACAAGGGAGACCAAAGAAGCGAGGAGGCAACCACTGGAAAATCAGCAGACAGTAGAGTGAGCGGGGTGATGGTGGCTGAGAAAAATATCAGGGGGTAAAGAGAGAGAAAGGGAGAGACGAGCGCAAGTAATGGCGAAGAAGCTAGCGCGCGTTGCAAGGTGCCTGCGATCAAGGGCGGTTGGTTGCGGTCTCGGCGGCAGCCGTCCTGGGCCTCTTTATAAGTGGTTAGAGTCGATGTGCGCTTGCCTGGCCAACCATCAATGACATGGCAAAGGCTTATGCGCGTTTTTTAGACGAGGTATGCGTGCTTTGTCGTGTCCATGCATGCCTTTAGACGCTCGGCACCCTTCGGGCAGCGAGTGAGCACGCGCTGCGCGTGGGCATGTGTGCAATACGGGTAGGACGAAATCAACTTGGGCTGCATAGCTATGGCACGGTGATGCACTGGCACAGCCACAAAAATGGGTCGCTGGGTTATTTGGTCGCAAGCGCGCTTCAACGGGCTGAAACGGCTGGCTGATACAGGCTTTGCAGGCACCTCAAGAAAAAAAAAAGAACCCACGATCACCCAACCTTGTGCCATGATGGCGTTTCCAGCGCCCTATCAGCGTCCAGAACGGTGCACTGGTGGATGGGTGTGGGCAATCCGAGGTTAGTGTGATGAAGCTCTAACAACACCACTTTGGTGGACCTAACGAGTATTTCTTTGGCTCCCGCGACCTCTTTTAAGCCTCACATACGCAGTGTCAACGAACGAAGTGGTGGGATCAAAGGTCGCCTGGCAGCGCTGCTTGGTGAGCCATCAAAGCAAGGCCCAAGACATGCTGCTGCCAACCATTGACGCATGCACGCGGCAAGCGTCGGCGCCCTCCACTCCCACGCCTGACCCAGCTGACCGGTCAAAGCTGCTGGTGGCGAGCGGCGTGACTGCGAACACCATGACTACGCAAACAGCAATTAAATTAAAAACAAACCCCGCTCGGCTGTGCCTGTATGGGTGCGTGGACGCCTGGCGATGCTTGGTTTGACGATTACCACAGCCACTGGACGCTCACAGAAAAAAGGGAAGGGAAGAGAAAAGTAGAGGGATTACCGTTGGTGGTGCATGATTGACTTTGAACGGTCGCGCTTGCTGCCGCCATTCATAACGCCTTGTAAAACTTGAGCGTTCCCTGTCGGCCCTAGTCCTAATGTACAGGAAGCGCTCATTTTCTTTATTGCCTAATCGGCGTGAAATCCGTGCTGTTCTTGGCCCGCACGTCATCCCCCCACGACCATGCGCCAAAGAGCCACGGCGACTCGTCAACCGAGCCCCACCAATGCACCTGGCTCGATTCCACATGACCTTCAGAGCCAGGCGTCGCTGTCGTCTCGGTATTCGAGCCGCTCCGTCTTGGCCTCGGCGATTCTTATCAGCTTTGCGCTTGCACTGGGTCTCCGACTGAACGTGATTGGTACGGTGACCAACGACACACGCGTCAACCGGTAAGTTGCACAAACAGCACGGTGTCTCCAGCTGCTGACAGGCACGATTGGTGCCTGCTGCCAGCACCAAGTGTAGCGCGTTGTTATCAGCGACCGACTCTAATGTTCGGGCCTTGTTTGTCGCCCTGGTGACTTGCCTCTTGGTTGGGATGGTGCGCGCGCAACTGCAGACCGCTTCTGCTTGGTGGCATCGTTGCATCATTGCCCTTTTGGGCCCTACTTGTATATTTCAAAGTCTACCAGCGGTGGTACCAACAGGCAGCTGTCCCGTGGCATCGCTGGCGAGACGAGTTTCCCCGTAAAATTCAGATGGCCACGGCTAGCCTCGTTGGTAGCAGCGGGTTGCTGCTAGCAGCGTTCTTTCCAGCCTGGGGCGTCCTTACACCCATATGCCTTGGCGTGCTTTCTTTGGGCCTTGTCGGCTTATTGCGCTTGCTTTAGTAGACGGTTGTTCTGGGCCAACCAGCTGCCAAGGCGACCTGCACCGCTGGTCCCATCTTTGACCATGTCGACTCACATACCTTAGCAAGGATACCTGACCTGACTCTTTTACTTTGTTTGACCAGATTAAGTATGATTCCTTGTTGTACTAATGTGCATAACAGGAAATGTAACACGAACATGTTCGCTAAAGTGCACCTACCAATAGGCATGGCTGCGATTACCGCTGGTTAATATCGCTAATTTAGCCCGGCCTAGCAGCGCTGCCTGTTCGCTATTTAAAAGTAATGGCTGCTCTGCTGATCCAAGCCCATAGGGAACCTGGATGCCTTTCAAAGGAGTTGATTCGGTAATAAAAAATAAATACACTATTGTACTTTACTGGGATGACCCAACGCCGGGTGGTGGTCATAATCCTACTTCCTTGCTCATGCAGACAGGGTAGGCGTGGAATAAGGCGCTTGACCGACATTGCGGTGCTCCAACAAAAGCTTAGCCTTCAATTTCTTCCTGTATTGTGCTACCATTATCGAGTGCATTAGTCGGTGACCTTGGTTTTTTGCTACAAACTAATACGCTGGGCTCTGGCTATATCCCCACAGCTCAGCTCATCAGTTACATGACATTGCCTGATTGCATGTCCATAAACTCATTCTGATATTTACGGCATCCCAATCAACAATATCAGCCAAGTTGATGGCACGTGGTCATGGCCAATGATGGGCTACTGCCTTGCGCACGGCAGGTCGCCTCGCCGGCATGGATGGCAGAAATTAGTCCCTTACCACTTATTGCTTCGCAAAGTGCGATGTGCGTGTCATTGTTTGTTGGGCGATCGTACCTTTACATCCACCCATGAGTTAGAGTGGTGAGATCACCTTTGCCCTAACGCACCTAGACTGATATTTTTTGAGAAATAAAGGATTTCTTATGCTGCTACCGTCAAAGTTTTAATGGCGCATCCACTCAAACCCTACACCAGCAGTCCTTAATGGCAATGGGTAAAGCCATGTCATTCCTACGCACTTGGTATTTTTTCATTCACATAGGTATTCGGGGATTATGGTATTACTGTGGTGTTCAACACGACTGTGGCTGCTAGCGATACCAAACCCGAGCCTGCCGCTTATCGATGCACCTTCCAAGGGGCTAGCGCAGCGGTACCCTGGCTGGGTTAGAGTGTCGCGTAGCCCAATGCATTCATCAGGCTGCACAAGATGTGCACATCGATCGCCAGGCTTTGTGTGTTCGCTCCGTTCCAATTATTGCGCCAGGGCGTGAGGTCTGATTACGCCAATCACGCATAGCAAGGTCAATCTAGGGGTTCGATCAAACAGCTTTGTCCTTTTTGGCTTCGCTGCCTAACCCTTATGCCTGCGTAGCTCCCATTGCTGCAGAGAACAGAGAAAAACATATTTTATTGACTGGTCAGTGTCTTGGCCACAGCTGCACTTGCTAGCCTGCCATGTACAGCGTCTAAAACGCATTGCTGTGGAAGACAGAAAAGAGATTGTCGCAGTCAAAGCTAGACGCGAACCAATCAAGCACTCGAAGCTAAACCGGGGTGAGCTTGTTCATTCGGCAAATAATAAAGACGCTTAGAAACGAACCATTCACCCGAACGCTACAACATCCCAGAGCTGCTTCCAGTCAGCGGTTGAGGTAGTAGCTATCGATGGTATATTGCAGATCCGCTAAGTCATTCCTGTGCTTACCATGGAGCCCGACAGCCAAGCTTTTCCGATCTTACCCAAGACTCAGTGACTGCATCACCGGTACTTCTCGTCTTATATAAAACCTGAGCTAATGCCGCTTGCCCTGGAATTAAACACCAACGCCTCTTGACGCTCTCACCTTTACCCATTGCCATTTGCATGCACGTCCATTTCAATATCTCGTGCCGTAATCAACCAACACTGTCGAGTAGTCCTTTTGCAAAGTATCTTTAGCCTCTGCCAATCAACAGCTACTACTCATTGACTGCGGTCACTATTGGTTTCGGTTCATTTCTGTGTTTTGTTCAACTTCCTCCTCCACATATTATTTACACACAGCCACCCACCGCCATGAAGCTCTTTCTGGCATCCCTGGTGGCGTTGTTTGTAGTAGCCGTGGTCAAAGCCATGCCCACTGATGATGAACAAGAATGTGAATCTGGCGAGTACAGGTGCAATGGAGCGGGTTATTCTCAGTGCTCAAACGGCAAATGGATTGAATTTCAATGCGGCGAGTCCTTAACGTGCGAAACCAGCGATGATGCCATTGTATGCGTTCGAAAGGCGTGCTAATGCACCATTTTCTACCAGACCATTATAAATTGAATGGGTGGGGGTTTGAGGGTGCTTTTTCAATAAACACCGAGTAATATTATTCTCGCTCATATACATACCTCTTTCGCTGCCTCAGAGGGTGAAAGCTGAGGAACGCAGATCTAACAGTCTCTCTATTGGACAGGCTAAGTGCGCCCTTGTGCCAATACCAATGCTAGCTATTTGTGTAGTGGCCTAGTGACTTTGCCCAGCTGCTAATGCACGTTGCCGTTGGGTGAATATTCTCGGGCGCTGGTTTCGGTGGCATGTGGCAACCCAAACGACCCCTAGCCTTCATAATATTTAGTAGGCAAATATGCTTGCGAGGACTAATTTGTTAGCTAATATCTTGACTACATCGGGCACTACGCAGCACTGTCTGGTCAGCCGGCAGAATTCCGATAATATGTGACAACTAAGTCTGATAAACAGTATGGATGCAGTAGAGCAGTGGTACCAGTGTCAAGTATATCATGCTCAGCTTCACCTGGTCAGCCCAGTGTGACATTAGTGAAATTATTGAAGCACCACCCCTTTTCTTACAGGGCGCCTTGGCTTATATACTGGTGTAAACGGGCTGAGATCGCTAGCGCTCTGCTGCTTCCTTGTTTTCCGTTGGCTTCCTTCTGTTGGTTTTTTTTTTGCAAAAGCCATAGTGGTCATTGGGTAGGTGAGAGTAGCACAGCGGGTATGATAGACTTGTTTTGGAAAGCAAACGATATACTCGGCCAACAGACGACTTGCCATCCCACGGTCAGACAAGGCCATCAATAAGTCTAGTCATTTGATGAACATATCGGGCCCTGCCAGTGTAGGTGCAGCCGGCTGTCGGTTGGGTGCAAGGTGTAAAGACCTGCTTGGCCGGCGAGACTCTCTTTGGAACTGGTCAGCTAATCACTTCCCAATAATAAAAATAACGTAGCAATGGGACTGCTTCGTATTTCAAGTGTGCACCAGATCCAGCGCTCACGCCCATCATACGCCCGCGCGTTAGGTTAGCAACCAGGACAGTAAAAGGGAGCAACAGCTTACTGCTAGTAGAGTCACATTCAACTACACCTCCCAGCTACTGGCCATGGGAGTGGTACAGCAAGGCAGCAGTGTAGCACCAGCAAGACACAATGTGGTCATTTACAAGTGCCTCATCGCCCTGGGTATTTTTAGCTGAGGCAGATAGGATCAAGAGGTACGTTTGTGAAAAGGGGCAAGCGATGCGACTTGGTGGTAAGGGACCAACCGTATGGTGTGTTGCCCTTATCCCGGCGCACTCTTTGCCGGTCATTGGTGAAAGATGAAGTCGCGGATATTGTGATACCCATATCGACCTCAACAGCCTCTTTCGTTCAAGCACAGCAGTATCCTTTACACTGACATCACAGGGGTATAATTGGCTAACACCAATAGCTCCGCAAGGCTCTCGAGTGCGCCCCAAGTGATTTCACATTCACAAGTGCTTCGCTCCTCCTAACTCTCTTTCTTTTCGGTTAACAGTGATGGGTGGCCTCTGTAGGACAGACATTGTGAAGAAAAAGGGCCAGTCAGCGCCGATGATCAGCTCAGAGTTTGGTCCATATAAATATCTAAAGACTTGCCATCTTTTCTACAGACCCTTACCCCCTCCCTCACTTCATCGCCGGATTTCTCTGTTGCAGTCCTTTACCTTCACATTGTTGAGTCGCTATTGCGTTGTTGTTATTTGCTACTCGTCTGCAAGTACTATTTGCACCCCAGTGTGCCTTTCCAGTCATTGTCCGTTTAGCCTTATTGGGCTACGTAACTCATTTTCTTCCACCCCACGCGCGCTTCATTGACATTACGTTCACTATGGCTCGCATCACCCTCTGGCTGTTGACAGCTATGGCTGCAGTCAGCCTGATCCATGCCACTCAAGTGCCAGTTGAGAGCGACAGCATTGCCGGAGACAGCGCTGAGAATACGCCTAAAATCGATGAGCAAGAGGGAGCTAAACTATTCGCCTTACCGACTGAAATGCTAGACCATATGTTTTCTATCATACCACTTCCGAAGCTCCACTTGTTTAAATCGACATCCAAGAAGTCTCAGCAGGTGGTGCAGAACTACATAGACCACCGAAACGCCCAGGTAAGTGTGCGTCATCTGCGCGCTATTTTTTGGCATTCCTAATTGATCTATGGCTTACTGGTATATAATTTCAAGCGCTATTAACGAAATGCCAGCTAGCTGGACTAGTGCTCTGGAAAAGTTACTCAGTAAACAAACGCTAATTCTTCACACCTTGGAGAATAACACCGGGTGGCGCAGCGTTCCCTATGCCCACTAAAACCTCTATTTAACCGATTGATAGACAACAGGCTTATAATATGTTTCTATATTCGTTTTGGCCATTTGCTATAGATATTTGCCAAATTGCGACAACTCCTGGATCTGCGCAATTTACAACAACCACCCAATCTAGTTGGACTGCACACCCTGCTCGACGGTGCTCAGCTGGAGTACCGTGGCACTACTTCCAGTTTTCTGGCGTATTTCTATTTTAGTAAATTGGGTGACACTGGTCAGCTAGACAATGATGAGCTTCACTTTCCTGATCTATTTAACTTATACAGGTTTCGGGACCTGGTCTTACCAGAGTTTGTCGAACCATGGATAGACGTTACTTTTTCCCAAGACAAAGTTTCGCCAAACTGGGTCAAGCATGGTCTTATCAACCTCGGTCGCAAACCTGACGTTAGTTATATCGTGGACGTGGTCGAAGCAGTATTGGAGGTATTGCATGGTTCCGACCTACTGACCAACTTTCGAACCATTGCTGGACTACCAGCGCAAGAGCAGCAAGACGATCAAAGTACGGGGTCGGACAGTCAAACACTAATGGCAACTGTTCCAGAGCAGCCTATGGACTTTCCGACTTTTATGCATCGATTTTGGGCAACGATTATTGGTGGCAATGACATACACAAGTTGCGTTTTTTCCTCATCAACTTGCTGGCGTTTAATGTTATTCCCGGGATCATTGCTCAAACGTTGGAATCCAACAAGCATCCCGAGGCGTTGAAGCTTGCAACACGTATTAGTCAATTACCCAGATTTATTTCGGCCGCCAAAGCCTTCACGACCAATGCACCCAACTACTTTGAATTCATCGTGATGTACGTGATTGAACGCCAGCTCAATGAGCATGAAACAATCATTCGTGACGTTCAACGTGATGGCAATGCAAATGGTGCATTGTTGTATAATTGTTTCGAAGGGTACGAGCCGTTTTCAAAATGGGCGATATTGAGAGACATCTTTAATGTTCCACCCCTTGATAATATTAGAGAATGGCAAAGGACGAACCAATCACAGTGCCGACCGCTTGTAGTGAAATATTTACGAAATTCTTACTATGACCGCCCTCTAACCATGATTGCTGTTTATCTTCCGACTGAAAATACCTCAGATTTATTCGAGCCGATCGGTGAAGAGCATCAAGGTTGAGATATGCCAATAAAAAACATCATCCCAGCTGTTGGACCAACGCTAAAGGCAGCACTGTGGGCGGTCCAAGGGTAAGTAAATACGGCTAGTTATCAAACAGCGCGTCCTTGGGCAATCCCCAAATGCCACGAACGTCACAAAAGCGAGCGCGAGTGCTAATGGACGACAGCTTATCCATATCTGCCTGGGATAGCGTAAACGTATCGTCAAAGTTCTCCTTTAAACGTTCAATGTGGACGGATTTCGGGATGACCGAAGTGCCACGCTGCACGCCCCAAGCCAGTAGAACCTGGGCAGGGGTACGCCCCGTCGACTTGGCCACTTCCTGCACCACTGGATCATCGCGAACTCTGGGCTCACCCATTGACCCCAGCGGGCTGTAGGCGGTGACATGGATACCGTGATGTTTGCAGAACTCGATCATCTCCTCGTTGGGGCAGTAGGGATGAATCTCAATCTGCACAACCGCCGGCTTGATTTTGCACGACGACAGCAACTGCTTCAACTGATTAACCGTGAAGTTGCACACCCCAATGTGACGCGTTTTGCCCTCCTCCACCAATGTCTCCATCGCTTTCCACGTGTCGGCCAGGGTCACTTTGCTGTCTAGCACGGGGTGGCCGTTGGCATCTTTGACCGAAGTCACTGGTTTAGAGGAGTCCTTGACAAACGCCAGGGGCCAGTGCATCAAGTACAGATCCAGGTACTGGCACTTGAGCGCTTTCAGAGTAGTCTCGCAGGCTTCAGGCACCCGATCCGGCTGGTGCTCAGTGTTCCACAGCTTTGACGTGATAAACACCTTGTCGCGGGCCAAGTTGCAGTTGGTAAACCCTTCCCCTACTTCGTGCTCATTTTCGTACACCATGGCACAGTCAAAATGACGGTAGCCAAGGCCATAGGCAGTCTTGATCGCGTTTATCACCTGTTGCGACTCCGAGCGCCAGGTGCCTAAACCCACTGCGGGCATCTTGGCCCCCGTATAAAGCGTAAAGGCGCGCTGCGATGCCATGAGCTGATAGGAAGTCCAGCCAAAACAAAAAATAGGAAATGTGGTATGCAAAAGCGAGCAACTGGGCTCAGTAAGTACGATCCTCGGCCAAGAGACGATCCGTTGAACCCAGCAAAGTATCGTCAAAAGTTCTTTGCCAGAGTTGTTGCAAGAATCGGTTGTCCAACAACAGAGCGTTAGCACAGCAGAACCTGGGTCTTGTGGCCCAGGCGCGGTTTCTTATATAGCTACTCCCGCTCACCAAGGCCTTACGACAGCTTTCCCACCCTCCCCCATTCGAACTAGCCTGATTTATTTCCTTTACGGTGCCGATGACGTGTGCGCGACGCCGATCAGTAGATGAATAAAATGGCGCATATATCATCAGCTCTCACACCCGCCAAGCAAAAGGCGAGCGCGCGTTACGCCACTCACGTTGCCACAGCGCCGAGTGGCAGTGCTCAAAGCCATAGGCAGACGGGACTTGCACATTCGCGCTTCCTATTGGTAACGCTCTTGAGCCATGACAGGGAGAGGAGATGCAAGCGTGCAAATACGCCTGGACAAGGTAGACAGGCTGCTAACTGGGGTTAGAGCAACAGAGCGCAAGTAAAAAAGATACATTGGGATTAAGGTACATTACGTCGCCCATCGACTTGTAAACCATGGCCAGTTTTCAATGCAATGTTCATTTATAGATTGCTTGACCAGCAGTAAAAAAGACTCCACACTAGCTGGCTAGCCATCAATTCATGGTGAGGGCACACCCAGCAGCAAGCACTGTCTACCAAAGAAAAGCGAGTCTATACTGGCGTCGCTTCAACCCCGCGCTGGCGATTGCCTATTCCTTTTTGGCCTTGAGTTGTTTGAGTTCTTCCGTTTCTTCCTGATTCAGGGACCAAAATTCGTTGACCTTTTGGCTATGCCAACGTTGAAGCTATTGGTAAGTGGTGGGGTTCACAGCGTTTTCCACAGACCAATCCATAGCCAGCGTTAGTATAAGGGTGAACTCGTCCAAGCATAGGCGAGCAAATCATGGTCGTGCTAACAAGCAGGTGAAATACCCTTGAAGCGGATCAAGTCGCAGCCATGAGCCCGTTGCCAACTTACCCAGCTGAGGCAATGCTCCTCGGGACCAAAGTCGTGGAGGAATACCATATAATAGCCAAGCCCTAAGCATGCCTCACCATGGAGTATCGCCATAAGCATCGCCATGGGGCGATTGTCGTCATTTGACAGTTAACAGGTGAAAACAGTACTATCACTCTCTTTCTCGACGGCTTCATGCAAAGACCCTTGACCTATGCAGCGTGTTCACTTGGTGAATATGCCCGTGCAATCGTGCCAAAACCTTACCAACCATGAAGACGTGCGTAAAGATGTGGAATTTGCGCTGGAAAGGCGTCGGGCTGTTATACCGTGGTCGATGCAGACGGCGATTGTATTTGGCCATCAGGTCCGGTCGATACAGGAATCGTGGCCCGGTGCGTTTGCTGATGTAAACAGGCGGGGCTTCGTCGGCGCTCATGGCTGTGTATCCAGTGGAAAGGCACTGGGAGCAACGGTAGAATCTCTGACGAGTGATAAAAATACAGCAGGGGTGCAAGGAGCTCGGTTAATCAAAAGGGCAAATGTGAATGCAGTGGGCCTTGAGCATTCGTTGGGTTACGCAAAAAGCCAACCATGCCATGTGCAGCCTACTTTTTTTATCACCAGCGCTCTGGCATTTGCACTTTGCTTCTTCCCAAACAATGCTGCCCCGATGGGTAAATATTTTTTCCTTAACCTCAATCATGGCGAGGGAAGGTGAAGTATACCGACCAACACTAGTACCATAATTTATCGATCGAACCAACGCAAGGGACATTCCGCTCTGGCAGTGCGATGGCTCTGCTCTCTTCAAAGCAAGGCTGTGGACCCTGCTGCAGCTTAACGCACCTAATCAGACTTGGTTTATTTTGAAGCGACATTACCGCCTATGCCAAGCTATAGCAGCGCGGGGCATACCTTGGGCCGCTTAGTTAGGTATCGATATACTGGCGCAGCACTTTGCCCAATTTGGCAAGACATGGTTCATATAAGCTGGGATGTGCCGTGGCAAACGAAGTGCGAAAGTATGGCGCGTCTTTCTTGAGGGTACGATCAGCCTGGCCTAAAAAAAAGTAACCAGGGACGATCAGTACTTTGGCGTTAACTAAATCTTGAAACATCTTTTCCATGATCCCTTCGGTGTCCTGAGCATCCTGCGGCAGCAGCACGCGGAGCCACACAAACATCCCTGCTTCAGGCGCCACGTAATCGACCAGGCCCTTGAGGTGCTTTTCCACCATATCCAAAAAGTGGTCACGCTTCTGGGTGTAGTGCTCTTGGATGCGTTGAACGTGTCCTGCCCATCCCGCGTCTCCCCACTTATGCGTGAGAAGCTCGGTTACCAGCGCCTGGGATAGCCCGGCGGGGCTCTGAGTAGTGGTTTCGCCGCGGAGCTGCAAATAGTGGCAGAATTTGGCGTTGGCCGTGACCCAGCCCAAGCGAAGCCCTGGTCCCATCAACTTGGAGAAGGAATCCATGCGAATTACTCGCCCATCCACGTCCAAGCGCAGAAATGACGGAATGAGATTAGACATCCCCTTGGGTGTGTGGGAGTCGACCGGTGCTGCTGCCCGGGCTTCGGGCGAATGATACGCAGGGTACTGCATGTAGTAGTAAGGGTCATCCTCCAGAATGACCAAGTTGTGTTTCTGCGCCAGCTGGTACAACGCCTGACGCCGTGCCAGAGGCATCGTGATTCCCGTGGGGTTTTGGCCCGTGGGCACCAAGTACACTGCCTTGGGGCGAGCGCGCTCCGCGGGCCACTGGCTCAGCATCGCATCGAGGGCATCGGGAACCATGCCGTCCTTGTCCATTGAAATAATTTCCAGGTTCAGCCCGTGGGACTGGGCCGCATCCACGGCTGCAGGGTACGTCCATTCCTCCAGCAGTAAGGTGTTGCCCTTTTCAGTTAACAGCCCCAGGGCCTTGTCAATAGCATCCGTATTGCCCACTGTTCCCATCACCTCCCAGTCCTGGTAGGGTGGAGCGTGCATCATGGCCACATGTTGCTTGATGCACTTGTGGAACGGCTGTAGCCCCTCGGTGGAACAGTACTGCAGCGACGACAGTAGACAGGTGGAGGACCCAGGCATCACCGCTGTGCCGGACTCGGGGGTAAACGGTATGTCGAAACGCACTGCGTCGGCGGCATCCTTGCTTCGGTCCCCACCCAGGGGGTCTTGGCCCATAGGTGTGTTGGGATTACGCGCTGAGACTTGGAGGGCACTAAAGGCGAATGTTGCAGCTGGAGGTAACCCCGCCGAAAGCGACATTATATCAGGCTGAATCAAGTATTTGTACAGCGACTTCAGTGGGGTCTGGCCTTGGGGTAGACCGGGTCGCAGCAGAGCAGTAAAATCTTTGGCCTTGGGCAGACCACCACCCCCCTCGGGCGAGGTCGCCAATATTTCGGTGTCCGTTTGTGTCATAGTGAGTGTCACCGTGGCCGATAACGGTTCCCGCAATGACAAAAAGTATGGCTGAGAGCACTACAGCAGATAAAAAACCAACGGTATGACTAGACGAGGGCGACAGAATTGCCAAGCTGCTGCCACCGCAGTAACAGGGTAACCAACAGCTAGTTCAGTGGTGAGGCAGACGGTGGGTATTGAGTAAGCGGATGGCCAGACCTGCTGAGAGGTATTTATATTATCGAAATCATACCAAGTCGGGCACAAATGCCGGTGAAAAAATAAGGGGGAGTGTAAAGTGGCCACGCAGGAGGGATATCAGGGGGATGGCCACGCGGGTCCAGTCAGCCCTTCGCTGGGCGCTTGCTCGCCAGAACAGTGAACACATACTATTAAAGCGCAGCGTGCCACCTCATTTTCAGCGGCTGCCCTACATGCATCCATTCCAAGGGATGGCACAGTAATTGGCCCCGTTGCTACCCACAAGCCACCGACCAAGGGATTCTAAACCATCGTAATCCTCCTCATTACCAACTGCAAGCAGCGCAGCGGTCATTCACCCTCAGCTTGGTATTTTTTCACTGGTTTGTGGTAGAACACAGCGGTAATGAAATGACTCATTGGCGCTGTATTGCATAAACTGACCCAACAATACTGCCGGCATGGTGAGGCTGACGCATACATGCATTGTCGGTAGGAGACCATTTGCCTTGGGAGCTGATTTTCCCTGTGCCAGAAACGCAGATTGGTGCGGTGGTATCATTAAAGTATTGACCTCGCACGCAAAATCCGCTCCCACAAACCATATTGTTTAAAACCAGTGCGAGTGTCACGAAATTCGGCCGAGCAGGACCAGCAACAGTAAACGATGTAATAAATAACAGGTATTTATTCAAGCCTTAATTTGCCTTGATGGCTAAGGGCTTGTGTTTAAATAGTTGGCCTGCTAGTGCAGCCGGGGCTGCGAAGCCCTAGCAGCTCACTGATGCCAGCTGGGCGGGGCCAAGGGGGTCAGGTGATTTTCTGCTCCCCAGCCTCCACCCAGTTGGGAGACACGAGTTTATAACGCATGCACCCTTGCTCGCAGCAAGGTCGCACTGATGCTTACCATCATTCACGTGACCATCCATCGTAATGAGTTAAGCATTTGGAGACGCCCAGAGAGCCCACTATTTGGTGGTAATGGTTAATTGGTGAACATGCGGTGTATTCATTTTTTTCAATACAAATAATAACAGTGGCAATTTATCGACATACTCTGTCTCTCTCGGCCTGTAATGTCACCTGTGCCCACCAAACGTCGCAAGACGGCGCAGGCGCCTAATGATGAGCACCCTCATCACGACCGCTTGCCCTCCCATGCCCCAGTGACTTGTGATTCGCCCTCTACTACATCGACAGCAGCCACTAGCGTTCAGCCACAAATTGACTACCAATACCTGTACTTGGACACGATCGACCGCACCAAGCTGGACTTTGACTTTGATAAGGTCTGCTCGGTATCGCTGGCCAAGGAGAACGTGTACGCGTGCCTGGTCTGCGGGCGGTATTTTCAAGGCCGAGGCCGATCCACCTATGCCTACTTTCACAGCATCAACGAGGACCACCACGTGTTTATCAATCTGGCGACCCACAAGGTTTACGTGCTACCCGATGGATACGAGGTGGTCGATGCGTCTCTCAATGACATCAAGCACGTCGTGGACCCCCGGTTCACTGCCCATGATATTGCCCAACTGGATACCATGGTGAAGCCATCCCTGGACGTGCACCGCAAACCATACCTTCCGGGCTATATTGGTGTCAACAACATCAAGGCCAACGATTATGTCAACGTTGTGATCCAGGCCTTGGCCCACGTTGCCCCGCTTTACCATTATTTCTTGCAGACAGCGCCCACCAGGCTGCCAACGTCATCTTCGTTACCCGCTGAGCTGGTCCAGCAGTTTAGCCTGTTTATTCGGAAACTGTGGAATCCAAGGGCCTTTAAAGCACAGGTAGCGCCGCATGAGCTGCTTCAAGCCATTGGCAAGACCAGCGCCAACAAGTTCAAGGTTGATGTACAGGCCGACGCGGCCGACTTCCTTTCCTGGCTTTTGAACACCCTTCACCGTGGTTTAGGCGGTACCAAAAAGCCCAACAGTAGCATTGTTTACCAAACGTTTCGGGGTGCAATCCAGGTGAGCACCGACCCTGCTCCCAGCGCCACCAAGGACGCCGAAAAGAGCACAGACACCGATTCGACTTCAGCAACTAGCCCGATGCCTATGCTCCTGCTGAGCCTTGACCTGCCTCCTGCCCCGCTATTTCAAGACGAGCAGGAGCGCAACATTCTACCCCAGGTTCCTTTGACAGAACTCTTGGCCAAGTTTGATGGGCGTACACCAATCCAGACAGCCACCGGTGCTTGGCAGCGGTACCAGGTCCTGTCCCTTCCGCGTTACTTGATCATTGTCATCAAGCGGTTTGCGCGGAGCAATTTTTCGCTGGAGAAAAACCCCACCGTGGTCAGCTTCCCGATAACTGACCTTAATATGGGAGAGCTGACCCACATGACCGACAGCACCGGTCAACGCGTCGACTGCTTTTACGACCTGGTGGCGAATATCAGCCACTCGGGCAAGCCAGGTACCCCACAGAGCAGCTACCATATCCATGTTCGCAACCCAGCCAAGGACGAATGGTACCAAATACAAGATCTGTTGGTGGAAACTGTCGAGCCCCAGCGGTTATTTCTCTCCGAATCGTATATACAGGTACAGTGTCGGTTTACTATCTCTGCGCTACATGATAAAAGCTAGTCATTCATTCTGGTTACTAGTACAATGTGGGTGCTAGTAAAGGGACAATCCCATAGCTCCAACCTAACCCTTTGCGTGTCTCTTTTTTATGTTTGGGCTACGAAACGGGACTGACTGAATCCATGCCTGTGCGAACATACCATATAGGTCTGGCAACGTAAAAACTCGAGTTAATGTAACGAAGCGTGTCTTTGTATGTTTTTATGAATTGTATTTCATGCTTTGTCTTATCCGGTTCACAGTTTTTTGTTTGGCAAGACAATAAAATAATAGTGAAATGCAGCGCTGGTTGACACGTACAATACCAATGTGTACTTTCATAAATACACAAGGCAAAAGCTGGTTACTGTTTATCACTCTTCATCATGTACACCGCTTTAAGCCCATGCCCCTCAATGTCTCGAGACATTTCGCCTTTTTTACTTCGCATTGCCATATACTAGAGTGCATCATCAACGTTTCTGTGTGTGTTGGTAGCTGGCGTCACCAAGTCCTATTTTTAGTCTAACCGGGGGGGGGAAGGGGATTTTATACCTCCTTCTGTCAAGTACAATAATGGGCACCAGGGTTGTGGTGCGACTTTGTGTGCCTCGAGCTTGGCCTATCGTTTGGTCACGCATTGGACGAGCCCTGGCTGAGGAGGACCTCGGACGAGAATTCCCGATCACTGGACCTCTACATGACCGCTGGCCTGGGATATGGTCTCCTTTTTCGTCTTTGTTAAACGCTCCGGTAACTGCATAATTGACCCCGAGTGATGGATCTGTGGGCAGCTTTATTGTCTCGGAGCATGATCAATGCTTTTTTTTGCGCTTTATCGGCCATACTATATTCACTCAAGACATCGCAGTACCGCTGGACCGGGCATTGCTATATATGCACCAGCCTCGCTGCCTGCTTTGCTCCAATGTGTTGGTTGTAAATATAGCGGCTTCGACTTTACTGGTGCCACTAGCTTGGGTAAACCTTGGATATACAAGGCCAGTGGGGCGAGGGTTTGCTTATAGTGTACTTGTACTGTGTAAATTTGTACCGACTTTCCTGCCAAAGTGTTGTTTTTTGGTGTTAGTTCACTCAACAGTATGAGCTTTAACCACGCTACAACAATCCAGCACTAATGCTGGAGCGATACTCGCAATAACTTGGCATATTTTGGGACTCACCATTTGCTTTTCGCTACGACCCGTCGCCAACTTCAACTATGCGCTGCTTAGGATGGCTAGTTGTTGTGGGCTCCATAATAGGACAACACGCTATTCGTGGTGTCCAAGCCGATGACCATGAGGACAACAATAAGCCCATTCACTTCAACAAGGTTCATGTCCAAAGCTCTCTGCCAGGCGAGCTAGGATTACACGATTCCCCAATAACCGTATCCACAACCTTGCCCACATACTCTACGCTTGACTTAAAACCCAAGAGCGGCGGTGAGTTTGGTAGCAGTGTGAAGGCTGACGAGGGAGAATCACCAGAGCAATTAGGCAAGATTCCGCCTCCAATGCCACAACAACGACGACCCAAACTGACCAACGTGTCGAGTACTGAGCATGACTCGGCCCACGGAAGCACGGATTCCGCTTCCTTCCCCAGCACGTCATCCTCGCTGGTGTCGCCCAAAATTATAGTGGCAAACCCGCCGATGACTCGTTGGGAAAAGCTCTAGGCTTGGCTTTATCGACACTGGCAGCGCCTGCCTATCCCCTCCGTCATCCAAAACGAGATGGAGAGGCTGAAGCATTCTTTAAGTCCAAACACTGCAAGGGCTGGTGAGGCTGCAGAGTATCACTACACGCCACGCCCAAGGCCTACTCCGCCTACAGTGACATTGGTAAACTCTGATTTACGGCAGCGCGTAAATAATTGGCTCCCAGCATTGACCAATACAAAACAGCAGATAAGGCAAAAGCTTGGACTGGACGCGAGCGCAGAAATCAAGGCCAACCTCCAGACAGATCACGATCAACCTGCGACATATACCCCTGCTATGAAAAAATACCTGCAAGAGCTTCAAGAGGGGAAGCCTTGAGATGTTCTCCCACCAGCCTGAAACCCATCAACATGGTAGCTGCGCCATGACATAGCCATAAATTACCTGACACTATTGCTGCCGACTTATCTTTTAAACGTCCATGCTACATGAAAATGGAAATGGGTCTGGATCTCGATGACATGGTGACAACTTTCTGGGTGGTACCAAAAGCTTTCTCTCTCTCTTTTCGTGTTAATACGGACCAGGTTGGCCTGCTATAATTTCATGGGCTTGTTCTAACCGGGTCGAACTCTAGGCCTCAACTCACAGTGCCAACTGGTGCCGACTAGCCATTTCCTGCTTGATGACCGCTACCATCGAAACTTGAGCTGTAGCCCAGGCCATACTCAACGAAGTGAGCCCATACGCAGTAACAAAGCAACAGGCAACACCCACGCTACAGGGAGCCTTTGTTTCTTTTTTCATCACCGAGACGAGACCGTACGCCAGCCAACCGTGCGCTTGTGGTCCTCGAATGAAAGCAAACAGTGGACCGGGGCCCGAAGAGCGCCAGGTTTGCCCTCTCCCTCTTCCTTTGGTTACAGGCGAGTCCGTTGGCATTATTTTTTTTTCGACTGCTGTGGTTTGAGCGAATAGGCCAAGGAGCATAGTGCAAGGCCCCAGAGCTTTCAAATAATGGCTCCCAGTCTGCTGCCCAGAGAGCCACTGGGCCTGTAGGTTGAGACCTCGGCCTAGCAGCTATCGAATCGCGGGAGTTTTGGTGTGATTGATAGGAAACCGGGCCTTTCCAAACCTGACTAATTTGAATGTCCCAGGTCTGTCACCAAGGCCAGTAAAGAGCGCTGGCCGTGGTCATCGATTTCGGCTGGTCACGCTCGCATGTCGAGAGCTAGTGATAATACAGCTATGGTAGTACAGACAGAATTCATGTTTTCTCGCTATCCTATCGTTGGTCGGGCCCTCTGCAGTTTCACTATGACGGCAGGAAGCCATAGGAACAGCAGGAAGCGTAGACGCACAGACGATATAAAAGTTTGGTTTTCCTCGCCTCTGCCATTTTCGCTTATTTTTTTGTGAAATTTGGCGCCCCCGTACGGCTACAGTACAAGATTTCATCTGTGTGCGTGATTTTAGGACAAAGTGATTGCACCTTTTTTTGTGCATCCGTCGTACTGACTCTGACAAACGTAACTAGGGACATTCGTCGCGTCACAAAACTCTGTGGGCTGTCCTTTGGTTTGCTTGAATAACCTCTCCTAAACAATGCCACAATTGTACCACATATTACCTGCAGTGGCAGGCATGGCCGCAATTCAGGCTGCGCCTCTAGGACGTCGAGCATCTGATGTACAGCCCTACGTTGGTGGTGCATCTGCCATGGGCGGAGGCCTTGGGGCGGGCAGCATCCTGGGTATGTATCCGGGCAGTAGTAGCGGTACTTCAGTGCAAGGGTTATGGACTAACCCGAACGATAACGTGTCGTCGCCATGGCAAGACCGAGAGTCTACGATGGACATACTAAGGTTGGGCATACACGGAGGCGATCCCCAGACCAAGTTAGATCCTTGGATCAGCAATGGTTCGATTGCCAAGGACTTTAAAGCTCCGGGGTCCAAGGAAGGAGTGGTAGACGAGGACGAGCGCGATATCTTTTTTGATGCCGAAGAAAACTTACCAGACCAAAATCGCAACCCCGTGGCTGATAGCGATGAACTTTCCGTCGACAAGTACCAATCCAGCTCTCTTAACGACCCATATTCCGTTGGTGCCGTGACTCCTTCGGCGTTGTCAGCTTCGGCTGGGTCTGGTCAGCATGAGATTGAAAATTTAAACCCTCTTAAAGTGCCTGGTGACAAGGTGCGCGGCGCTGGCTTTGGCAGTTCAATGAACCATGCCAGTGCAACCATGGACGAGGTTGAAGCTAGCAGCCAGCAGGAGCTGCTTTCCGATCCTATGAGGCAATCAGATGAAGACTATGTCCATGAGAACGAGAGAAACAGTAAACCGTTCGACAAGTCTCATGTCACGGGCAATCGTCAAACTAACGTATCTAGCCAGCCGCCAAATCTCCCAAAAATTCAGCTCCCGTCGGCGCCACCAGCTTCTGCTGTGTTTGGTCAGGGTTCATTCACCCCTGCACCGCAACAAGTTGTTGCCAGTCAACATTTATCCACTACGGGCCATCATCCAGCTGCCCCCTTTACTTCGACTGTTACGACGTCGCAGAACAACAGCAACTGGGAACAGGTGAAGCAATGGTTCAAGGAAAAATTCGCAAAAATTAGGCACTACTTGCCATTTTAGGTTCATCGACGGGCACTAGCCGAGCGTAACAAACGGCAAAATTCTTGTGGCAACGCTGAGTGGTTTGTGAGTGATAGTGTGAAGGGACAATTGTTATTTGTTTAGTTATACTTGTCGGTAGAGGTTATAGAACCCAACGAGTTGTGCATAAACCTTAGGAAACCCTTGAATAAAACAGTAATGGCTTCACGTTCAGCGACTCCAAGGCCGATGCCGAGAGACACGCCTCAAGGCCACGAACAGCGCAATGAGCTCTCTGTTCGCCCACTGAACACTCTGCCCACAACGCCCGGAGTGGGCATCGCGATGGTATCGGATCGCGTGGGAGTTCGTTCCCACCCAATCACGGGGCCGGGGCTGGGAATTCTTTTGGTCAACAACGACACCACTTGTGTCTCAGTACCCTCGGGCTGCAAACGCTCAACACGAGGCTCGTCCATGTGCAATGCATTTCGATCTGCTATTACCTTTGCCCGGCTCACTTTTTATTTTCTTTCCAAAACCACTTTAGTTACTCTCTAGTGCTGTCAACAATAGCCGTTTTCACCCGTTGGTTTCACGATGCGTGAGTGCAACCACTACTTCCCCACCAACAACAAGGCTGCGGTGACCATCACTTCGGCGCTTTACGACCGCCGCGCGCTCGATTGCACGGCACCGCTTGCGCTGGTCAACTCATTGTCACATCTACACTACCTTATCAACACTTCGACACGGATTCGTGAACTTGTGTCTACGGATGGCGGGTTCGAGCGCCTTATTCGAATTCTCAAGAACACCGAGGTGAAAAACTATGAGGTGATGAAGATCTGGCAGTGGAGCCTTGCATTCAACTGTTTGGTGGCGGCCGGTATCCGTGGTACCCAGGAAATCCGGTTGCGTCTGGTTCGCGTGGGCCTCGTGGACATCCTCGCAAGTATCATGGAGACCTACCTTCGTGCCTGGCAAGCGCAGGAGATAACCGTGGGTGGCACGGCGGAGACGGGTGCCACTGGGCCATACGCAGCATCCCTGGCTGGTCACTCCAATAACCCCTATCGTCGGCTGTCCATGGCGGGAAGCTCAACCGGCACTTCTGCCAATGGCCATGTCAGCGGTGGAAATAGTGGGGCTCATGGTTTGCACCAGGGTCGACCTCGACACGGCCATAGCGGCCCTCTTGGATTTTCACCCGGCAATCGAAGCCTTGCCGCTGACCCTGACGCTAATGACAGTGAGGGTGCTCCAGCAGGTGGATTTCGCGGAGCCAATGCGTTGGCACGCTATCAGAGCGGCACCGTGTACACGGCCACCTCCAGTGGATTGGCAGCTCTCCCAGTCAATTCCCAACCCCAGTCGCAGGCTTCCCTGAATGCCAGTGGAAGCATACCATCAGCAGGTGTGCCGCAGTCGTACGGTGGGCATTCGAATACGCCGCATTCTATGGCCCCAATGGCTGCGGCTGGCGCCATGCAACCCCCAGGCAGTTACAACTTTGCCACAGCCCGCGGTTACCCAGCCGATCAGGATTTGGGCGATGGCACTGACCTTGCTGACCGTCCCGAGCGTCGGGCCCTAACGCCCCCGCACAGTGATGATGAAGCCGAAGAGGAAGCGCAGCCCGCCACCATGGCCTTGCCAGCGACAACCACATTTCAGTACCACGATATTGCCCCGGACAATGTCATGTTCCGCAAGGAGGACGTGTTTCACTCGCTGCAAGTGCTGGCTTATTTGACAAAGTACGCTGAAGTTCGTCAGCATCTCCATTCGTATGAAATCGATGTGTTTTCAACGGTCGAGCAGTTTACCAAAAAATGGCAAGCGTCGGAGCTACAAACGTGGGCCCGGGTGGTCATGCGCAACGCCTGCCGGAAAGACGAGACCAACGGCGGGTTGCGCCAATGCTGCAACTTGCGGTGCCTGCGGTGGGAGCACTACGACCGCGAATTTGCAAAGTGTCGGCGGTGCCGAAAGCCCAAGTACTGCAGTCGGGCCTGTCAAGTGATGGCGTGGAGCAATGGTCATCGGTTTTGGTGTAGCCCCAACCCAGTTCCCGAGGCCAGCGAAGTACACGATGCCAATGCAGCACGCCGTACTGACCCCCAGCAGGCGCCTATGGCTACGCTGGCAGCACAGCCAGCAGTATCTGCGGCGACTACTGCTGCTGCAGGTAATGTAGCATACGCCACCGCATCTCAAACTTCCTCAACAACGTTGGCGCCCAGCCAAGTTCCCGTGTCAGCAACCGGAATGTCTGCCACTCTGGGTGCAGCCCAGGCCACGCCAGCAGGTCATTTTACCACGCATGCGCACCCGAATCAACACCATACCATGACTTCGCATGGTGCCAACATCGGTACCGCTTCGCTGGCTACGCACTTTGCCACCTCGCCCACCCACACCGCTGCTGCATCCACAGAGCGAGTAATGGATTCAGCCACCCTAGTATCCCTGTTCTTTAGTGGGCAAGGACATAGCTTTACCGCAGCGCAGCTGGAACTGGTGGGCCAGGAAGTAGAACGATGGGTAACAGCGACGGCATCTGCTGTGGAGTCGCATAGACTTGCCATCGATCCCAGCACAGGCCAGTATACGACCTCTGGCAGCCAGAACAGTGCAGTGAGTACGGCTAGTAATACCAACCCAACGAATACCTCCCATAGTACTCCCAGCCGGCCCACTCATTTCGAACAGTGGCTGTGGGTTCAGCCGCTCGCACGACGCCGGATGATTGAGCAGATTTGGCAGCAACGTGCTCAACGACCCAACGCTGTACC
>JANBQA010000088.1:0-29435 GCA_027576955.1 Dimargaris xerosporica
GTGGACATCGATACCCAGGCCATTATTGCATTCGCCAAGACACGCTTGCCACATTACATGGTACCTGCTGCCATTGTGGCACTTCCCGCACTACCGCTTACGCCTATTGGTAAGATCGATCGAAAGGCCTTGCCCAAGCACACGTTTGCACCAAGGTTTACCGGTGCCAGCGTCGTTCCACGAACAGCAATGGAAGATCGATTAATTTACATGGTGGCTCAAGTGCTCAACATTCCACAGGAAACCATTTCACCTCAAGACACCTTCTTTCAACTGGGCGGTGATTCACTGAGTGCCATTCGGCTCAGTGCGCTTTGCCATGACAAAGGACTCAAGCTAACAATACCAAGGCTGTTTGAACGCCCAGTGTTGTCAGATATCGCCGAGTGCGCACTGGAAGTGGTTGACGCATCAACTTCTAGCATAGATGTAGAAGATGTGATACCCTTTGCCCTGCTCAACCAACCAGCTGACGCTCTTGAGCACACATTGGACAACCTTGCCCACCAACTCAATTTGTCGCGCACTGCTCTCAAAGACATACTACCGACGTCCAGCTTACAGGAAGGGTTTGTCATCAACACGCTCAAAGACTCCACGGCCTATATGGTGCAGCAGGCATTTGAACTAACGGGAGACCTCGACGTCAAGCAGTACCAGAATGCCTGGCGAGCAGTATGCCAGCACCACGCCATTCTCCGCACCAGGTTCGTTATGACAGACCACGTCGTTCCCTTCTCCAGCCTACAAGTGGTGACTGCGCACGTTGACATCGCCTGGCACTACGACGATTGCCCTGATACTGATTGCAGTAACACTGCAGATTTTCAGCAAGCCTGGCTGGCCAAAGACCGCGCACAGGGCTTCCACCTGGATGGCAGTCCACTGGTTCGATTGACGCTTGTCGCAGTGGAACCAAACTTACATGTGCTATTCTGGTCATTCCACCATGCGCTGCTGGATATGTGGTCAGTGAGCCTGGTGCTGGATCAGGTGTTAGCAGTGTACCACGGCCAGTCGCTGCCTCCTACACTGCCCTATTCCGCCTTTATCCACCACGTCGCAGCCCAAGACCCCGAGGCCTGTAAGGTATTCTGGCAGACAGCATTAGAAGGCGTCAAGCCAACGCCAGCCATCCAGCTGCCATCGACCACGCCTGTGCGCGATTCAATGGAAGCCCATGCCACACACAACCATACCATCAGCACGCCGAGTGCCGCCATTCTGCAGTTCTGCCACCAGCAGAGCATCACGCTCAACACCCTTATTCACGCTGTCTGGGCCGTGGTGCTGGCGCGGTACCTGGGCGAGCGTGACGAGGTGACATTTGGCACGCTGGTTTCTGGGCGCAATGTGCCCCTGGCAGGCATCGACCAGATGGTGGGGCTGACCATCAACACCGTGCCGTTCCGGGTCAAGCTAAACTTGGACGCACCCATCCATGCCTGGTTGTGGACCATCCATACACAGTCTACTGCCCTCATGGCCTACGAGCATGCCGGCTTAGTGGATATCATGCGCTGGGCCCACACGACGTCCGAGCAACCGCTGTTTACAACCTTACTGGTGCACACCCCTACACATAAGTCAACTAAACTAGGGTACAAGCAAACCATTCGCCAGGTGGAAAGTGACGGATACAACGATACGGAGTACCCGTTGGCGGCTAGCTTTGGGCAAGATGGTGAGCGGGTGGTAGTATCGCTGCAATATGCGTGTGCCAAGTATGACCTGGCGTACATGGGCTATCTTGCCAGCTATATTGACCACTGCATATCTGGCATGGTGAGCGCCACTGACACTACGCCGCTGGCAAGCCTATTTAGCCTACCATCTACCGAAAGCCAGCAAATAGAGCAGTGGGAGCACGGTGAAGATTGCGTCCTTGATCCGACCGTACAGTACCTGGACGAGCTCTTCACGCGCAACTTTGATCAGCGATCTCATGCCATTGCCCTCGAAAGTGGTGATCAGCAGTGGACGTATGCAGAGGTATACCAGCACGCAGTGGCAATTGCCAACCACTTGCAGAAGCATGGCGTGACCCATCAAACCAAAGTTGCGCTGGTGTTCATTCGCTCACCACATTTTGTGTTTTCGCTGCTGGCAGTGCTGCTGCTGGGCGCTGTATATACGCCAATCGATGCTACCCACGGTACCGAGCGCGTGTGCGGGATTCTAGATGATTTGGGGCACCCCATCGTTGTGACCAATTCATTACACGCTGACATAATTGAAGGCCATGTGTATAATAGCCACATCCTGTGCGTGGATAGCTTGCATCTCGAAACCAGCTTGACACTGCAGCTAACGCCTTACAACTACGACCGTAGTCCAGCCGACTTGGCATACATCATCTTCACCTCGGGTACAACGGGCAAGCCTAAAGGTGTCCAAGTGCGCCATGAGTCCGCGGTCAACATCTTGATCCACCTTACACAGACATTGGAGCTTGACTCAAATTGTCGGTTTCTACAGCTGCTCAATATTGCTTTTGATGGGTGCTTAATTGAGGTATTCACCACGTTTTATGCTGGTGGTTCGCTTGTACTGTCGCAGGCAGACATTTCTGCTGACTTACACAAGGTCAACTCCTGCTTAGTCACACCTTCCTTGCTAGCCGCACTGGAACCACAAGACTACCCAAATCTACAAACAATTGGTAGCTGTGGTGAGGCTCTGCCGTGGTCAACCGCTGCTCAATGGCAACCTAACCGCAGGATGGTCAATATATACGGCCCCACGGAGATTACCATATCCAGCCACGTAGAGCCTGTCGACTTGACCCAATATATTACTCTGGGTGGGCCAGCACCCAACACGCAGTGCTACATGCTTGATGCGCAGCAGCAACCAGTGCCTACTGGCGTATTGGGTGAGGTTTGCATTGCTGGCGTTGGCGTCAGCAACGGCTACTTGAACCAACCTGAATTGGCAGCCAAAGCCTTTGTGCCCAACCCCTTTGGTGCTGGTAAGATGTATTGCACAGGCGATATGGGCTGCTGGTTGCCTAATGGCAAGATTAAGTACCAGGGTCGCAAGGACCACCAGGTCAAACTTCGTGGGTTCCGCATCGAGCTGGGCGAAATTGAGTCCACTGCACAGGCCCTGGACGGTGTCGACATGTGCGCAGCCATCGTTAAGGACAAGCAGCTGGTACTGTACGTAGCACCCATGGACGTGGACCATACTCACTTACGAGACGTACTAGTGGCCAAGCTACCAGTGTATATGGTGCCCGAGCACATCATTCGCCAAGCACAGCTGCCATTCACCCACATTGGCAAGGTCGACCGCCGTGCCCTGCAATTGCTACCGCTCCCTGAACTGCCCATGGAATACGCAGTTGATCCCAGTGACTATTCATCCACTTTTGTTGTGCTGCGCGACACCCTGGCAGAGGTGCTGGCCATTGAGCCCAATCGCATCCAGCCCACGTCCTCGTTTTTCCGACTTGGTGGGGATTCCATTTCCGCCATTCAGCTGGTATCCAGATGCAAGAAGCGTGGTCTGATTATGACGGTGGCACAGGTGTTAAAGCACCCTACCCTGGCGCAACTGGAGCAGCATGTGGAGCTGCTATCGAATGTGTCAGTCTCTGAGCTAGCTGTGGCTGATGACCCTGTAGGCCCCCTGCCCCTGACTGCCATTCAGCGGTGGTTCATGCACGACACGGGCCATGGCAGCATGGACCACTTTAACCAGTCATTTGTGCTCAAGTGCCGCGAGCCGTTGGCGATTGCACAACTACGTGGTGCGCTGCTAATGCTCATCAACTATCATGACGCATTGCGTACGAGATTCATACGACATGAAGAAACTAAGGATTGGCAGGCCCAGGTGTTGCCTGTAACCAATGCACTCGATACGCATGTTCACCTGGAAGCTGCCACGGTGAGCCAAGGCGAGTTGGACAGCAAAGTACTGCATTTGCAAACCAGATTGTCTGTTGATTGCGCACTCAATGTCGCTGGTGGCTTACTGAATGTGGATGGCACCCAGGTGCTATTCCTGGCAGTGCACCACTTGGTGGTTGATCTGGTGTCGTGGCGCATCCTGTTGGAAGACCTAGAAGTCCTGCTCACTGGTCAGTCCCTGCCGCCCAAGACGCTGTCGTTTCGCCAGTGGGCGCATCAGGTCAATGACTACGCCCAGACGCTGCCTAATGACCAGTGGCCTGACTATGACCCCGTGGACCCACTCCCACTCGACCACGTCGTCTCAGCGGACCATGTGCCCACGTACGCATCGTGCCAAACTGTGATAAGCAGCATCGGCTTACAGGCCACAGCCCAGCTGTTTGGCAATGCAGCTGCTGTGGCACGCGCCCAACCACAGGACTTCATGCTTGCAGCGCTGGCCATGGCGCTGCAGTCAGTCCTGGATGCTGCGTCGTTTGAGGTGGACCTCGAAAGCCACGGCCGGTACCCGTGGTCAGACCAGCAGGATATCTCCCGCACCGTGGGCTGGTTCACCAGTCTGTACCCAGTG
The DNA here is from genome assembly GCA_027576955.1 of Dimargaris xerosporica. NCBI lineage: Eukaryota > Fungi > Kickxellomycota > Dimargaritomycetes > Dimargaritales > Dimargaritaceae > Dimargaris > Dimargaris xerosporica. The sequence goes on from JANBQA010000088.1 coordinate 4,492, forward strand.
CCGCTCCACCTGCCTTCTACTGACAGCACCTCAACAAACTATGGCTTTGACATTCTGCGCCACGTCAAGCACCGTATCCACGCCATGCCCAACCACGGGTTTCCCTATGGCCTGTGCAAGTACTGCCAAGCCAACACTACTGCCACTGATGCTCATACTGTTTCTTCCTGCCAGCCCACACGCCCACGCCAGCAGGTGGTATTCAACTACGTAGGACGGTTTGACCAACTGGCGCAGGCCAACGCGTTCTGGCAAGAGCACTCACTACCACTGCCATGGTCGCACGACTTTAGTCTCCGGGAGCCCTTCAACCAAGTATTCCTGGTGACCTGTTTGCTGGATCCTGACTACGGTCTCACCATGTCACTATTGTACTCCACCGACCTGCACACCTCGGCCACTGCGCAGCACATCGCTGACCAGTGGTGTACATCGCTTCAAAGCCTAGTGGCATACACGGTGCAATATGCTCAGCCCTGCTGGGCTCCCTGCGACTTTGAGCTGCTCTCGCTGACAGAGCCACAGCTTGACCAGCTCATTCACCAGGACTTGACCACCCTTTGTATCACACCAGCCGAGGTCGAAGCCATCTACCCGTGCTTACCGCTGCAAGAGGGCATGGTGTCAGCGCTTGTGCATGACCCAACGGCGTATTCTGTGCAGACGGTGATGACTGTGCACGGTGCCTTGGACATTGCCAAGTTTCAGCAGGCGTGGAATAGCGTGGCTGACCGCCATCCCATTCTGCGCACACGATTCCTGGCGCAGCCCCGCTGTCAGGCAGCTACCATGCTGCAAGTGGTGACCAAAGCATGGGTGCTTGAATGGACCATGGGCGCTGAGCTGGCTGAACAGGCGTATCTGGTTGCTGACCTTGCTCGGGGTTTTGATGCAGTAGGTCCACTGCTGCGGTTTGCCTTGTTCTCTGTCAGTGCCCAGGAGCACCACTTTGTCTTGACGATGCACCACGCCCTTACCGATGGATGGTCATTGTCACTGCTGCTTGCTGACGTGCTGGCTCACTACACCAACAAGACTATACTGCCGGTGCCTGGTCGCTACCAAGATGTGGTGCAGTACAGCATGGCCCAGGATTCCTCAGCTGCGCTGGCCTTTTGGCGCAATGAGCTCAAAGCCATCACCGCGCCCTGCCATCTGCCCAGCCCACACAGCACTGCACCCGACATGGCCACTAAGCGGTTTACCTCGGAGTACTTTGCATCAGCTACGCTCACCCTGGACAATCTTGCAGCCATATCGCAGTTTGCCCAGCAACACAACATCACCCTGTCCACGCTGCTGCGCGCTGTGGTGGCCATCCTGCTGCAGTACTACACTGGCAATGACCACGTGCTGTTTGGCATCACTCTGTCTGGTCGTAATTTACCAGTGAGTCAGATCGAGCAGGTGGTGGGGCCGTGCATCAACACCGTGCCCTGCCACACCCACCTGACCACAGACACAACCGTGTGGGCTCTGCTGGAACAGCTACAGCAGTCCAGCGTGCAAACCATGCCCTATGAGCACTGCTCGCTGGCTGACATTCACCGGTGCACTGCTGTGGACCCTGGCCAGGCGTTGTTCAACACGCTCCTGGTGTACGAAAACTACCCACAAGCCACGCCCGATGCTGCATGTCCCATTGCCTTTGAGTATGAGAGCGCAGTGCAAAACACAGAGTACCCACTGACCCTCCTTGCCGGTACCGAAGCTGACCAACTGAGCATGCTGTTCATGTACCGCACAGACATCTTCCCACAAGAGCACATGGAGCAAGTAGTCACGCACTGCGAGCGTATTGTGACAAGTATTGTGTCAAGTACGTCAGACACGCTGGTCAGCCAGGTGGTCCCACTATCAGCAACCGAGCGCCAGTTACTGCTGACCACTTTTGCCACCAACCCACAGGCACAACCAGTGGGCTATGCGCACCAGCACTTTATGCATCAAGTAAGCCAACGCCCTGATGCCATTGCTGTCCGCACCACAGCCAACGCATACACGTACCACCAGCTGTCCACCATGGCCCACGCCCTTGCTGCCCAGCTGTCCCAGGCCACACCCACCGCGCCAGACCACATCGTTGCCATTGTGGCTGATAACTCGGTGGAGCTCATCGTGGGCCAGCTGGCTGTTTGGCTGACTGGCTGCGCATTTGTGGTCATTGACCCGCGCTACCCACTGGAGCGCAAGCGGTTCATTCTCAGCGATGCTCAGTGTATTGCTGTGCTGGGCCGCACTGCGGATCTGCACGACGTTCCCACTACCCAGCCAGCCATTGCCCTGAACACGCTCGATGCCAGCGCTGACCAACCAGCGGCATTTGCGCCTGTAACACCCGCACCATTAGACCTGGCCTGGCTCATCTACACGTCGGGCTCGACTGGTCAGCCCAAGGGCGTCATGATTGAGCACCAAAGTGTTGCGAGCTATGTGCATGGAATCCATGCCATCCATGAGTTTGACCGCTGCACGGTGTCTCCCACTGTTATCACGCCCATATTCGATGCATCAGTCTCAGAAATCTGGACCACGCTCTCTTTTGGTGGCACGGTGCTAATTACCGACCACGACTTTGCCAAGGTGTTTGCTCAAGTGGACCGAGTGTGCTGTACACCATCGCTACTGGCAACGTTTGAGCCGGCCAAGTACCGCAACCTGAAACACATTACTGTCACGGGGGAGCCGCTGTCTCAAAGCGTGATTGACCAGTGGGCTCCGCAGGCCCGGCTCATCAATCGGTACGGTCCCACCGAAGTGGCCATTGGCACGCACTACGCCGAGCTCAATGCAGGCGATAAACCAGTCATTGGTAAACCCTATCCCAATGCTATAGGCTATATTTTAGATACCTCAATGCGCCCAGTGCCCGTTGGCGTGGTGGGTGAGCTGTACCTGGGCGGTGAGGGCGTGGCACGTGGGTATCTCCACCAGCCCGAGCTCACAGCTGAGAAATTCATTGCTAACCCATTTGGCCCTGGTCGCCTGTTCAAGTCGGGTGACTTGGCGCGGTGGCTGCCCGATGGCAACGTCGAGTGCCTTGGACGTCGTGATAACCAGGTCAAGGTGCGCGGGTACCGCATCGAGCTGGACGAAGTGGCCAATACGCTTGCCCAGTTCAAGGGTGTGCAGCAAGCCTGCGCAGTGGTGCAAGACAACCAGCTGATAGGCTATGTATCGCCTGTGAACATCGATACCCAGGCCATTACCGCGTTTGCCAAGTCTCGATTGCCACACTACATGGTGCCCGCAGCCCTAGTGGCGCTTCCCACACTGCCGTTGACACCTGTTGGTAAGATCGATCGAAAGGCCCTGCCCAACCACACGTTTGCCCCGCAGTCCACGGACGCTAGCACCATTCCACGAACAGCATTGGAGGACCGAGTGATTCGCATGGTGGCCCAAGTACTCAACATCCCACAGGAGGCCATCGCCCCTCAGGATTCCTTCTTCCAACTGGGCGGCAATTCATTAAGTGCCATTCGGCTCAGTACCTTGTGCTGCGAAAATGAGCTCGCACTTAGCATCCCCGCGCTATTTCGTCATCCAGCCATGACCGATATCGCTTATGAAATGGCCCAAAGTGCGTTGCGTAGACCAGCAGATCCCTTGCCTGAGCTTGCTCCCTACGCCCTGCTACCCCTGTCGGCCAAAGACCTTGATCCTGTGCTTAACGACATTGCCCAGCAGCTATCACTATCACGCGATACCATTGTGGATGTATTACCAACGTCTAGCCTGCAGACCGAGTTTTTGGTCAATACGCTCAAAGATCCCACAGCATATACGGTGCAAATGGCGTTAGAGATGCATGGCAGTTTGGACCCCACTCGTTTTCATACTGCTTGGCAATCAATGTTTGACCGCCATTCTAGCATTGGCGCCAAGTACCTTGTGTCGAACTTTATTCCGGGTCATACCTGTCTGCAAGTGGTAACAAACCAAGCTGATTTTATGTGGAGCTATGACGCAGATAATGAACCATCGGACGTCACTGCAATTGACAGAGCGTTTGACCAAACCTGGTTTGCCAACGACCGCTGCCAGGGCTTTATACTCGATGGCAGCCCGCTGATCCGACTAAATTTGAAAAAACTCGATGCTGCGACCCATGTCCTGTACATTGCTATTCACCATGCGCTGGTGGATGCGTGGTCGCTATCATTGCTGTTGTCCGAAGTAATGGCCATTTATCACGGCCATACGCTGCCACCAGCTGTCCCATACAGCAGCTTTATTCAGTATGTGTCTTCTCAAGACAGGCAGGCCAGTCAAACATACTGGCAAACCACACTCGATGGTGTGAAGCCCACTTCAGCGATTCAGCTACCAACGCATAGGCGACAACCAGAAAGCAAGTCACCTACTGCCAACTTGACCAACCCCATCACGGTGAAGTTGGACCACTTGACCCGGTTCTGCCGTCTGCAGGACATTACCCTCAACTCGTTGTTGCGTTCCGTATGGACACTAGTCTTGGCTCGGTACTTGGGTGAAACGGACGAGGTAACGTTTGGCACCCTAGTATCTGGACGGAATTTACCGCTGCCAGGCATTGACCGCATGGTTGGGCTGACCCTCAACACGGTGCCATTCCGCACTTTCTTGGCACTGGATAAGCCTGCGCATGATTGGCTAAGTGCCATTCATCACCAAGCAGGCGCTATGATGGTCCATGAGCACAGCAGCCTGCTGGACATCCACCGCTGGCTGGCACTGCCTCGAGAGCACCAGCTCTTCCAGTCGCTGCTGGTGTTTGCCACTGCCCCCGATAACCCTACTGCTGAAACAACTGACCTCCAGTACCACATGCGAACGGGATACAACGAAACCGAGTACCCCTTGATGGCGACGTTTGTGGAGGAAGACGACACCCTGATGGCCGAGCTTCAGTACCGATGCGCCATGTACGATGCCAGCCACATCGAGCGGATGATGGCGTTTATAGACCACTGCTTTACTACCATTGTGCACTCCACTGCTACTACAGTTGTGCGCGAGTTGATGGAACTGCCGCCTGCTGAGCATGACCTGGTCCACCGCTGGTCCCAGGGCCCTATCTGCACCTTTGATCCCACCATTCGGTACTTGGATGACATGTTCACACACTGCTTACCTGACTACGCTAACCATCCAGCTCTGGAAAACGGCGAGCAACGTTGGACGTACTGGGAAGTGCACATGCAGGCGTACAAATTGGCCCATCGCTTGCAACAGCGCGGCATTGCGCACCAAACCCCCGTGGTCCTGCTGTTTACGCGTTCACCAGCGTACATCGTGGCCATACTGGCGGTGCTGTATTTGGGCGCGGCGTACGTGCCTGTGGAAGCCAAGAGCGGCATGAAACGGATCCAGGACATTGTAGACGAGCTGGCCAACCCACCCATTGTGACCCAAACACAGCACTTACCGCTAGTTGATAGCCTGCAGCTAGGTCAGCAGCCTGTCATTGCCGTGGACATTGCAGCACCAGAATCAATAGCGCATACTGAAGCTCCCAGCCTTGGCTACCAGCGCAGTCCAGCCGACTTGGCGTACATCATTTTCACCTCGGGCACCACTGGCAAGCCCAAGGGCGTGCAAGTCCGCCACGAATCACTAATCAACTCACTGCTGCAGCTGATAACGGCCATCGACCTGCCACTGCACTGCCGCTGCCTGCAGCTGCTCAACCTGGCATTCGATTCGTGCGTGATGGAGATATTCCCAACGTTTTATGTGGGAGGCACCCTGGTCATGGCCAGCGAGGACATTGCGGCCAGCGTGCATCTGGTAGACGTGTGCCATATCACGCCTGCCCTGTTGTCAATTCTCAACCCTGCTGACTATCCCAACCTGAAGATTGTGGTCAGCAGTGGTGAAGTGCTGCCGGATCCAGTGGCTAGGCACTGGGGCACAGCGTGCAAGCTGTTCAACGTGTACGGTCCCACGGAGATATCCATTGTGAGCCATTTGGACGTCTTTAGTGTGGATGAAGTCATGACGGTGGGCACCCCCACTCCCAACACCCAGAGTTACATCCTGGACGACCAGATGCGGCCAGTGCCAGTGGGTGTTCCTGGCCTAGTGTGCAATGCCGGCCTTGGAATTAGCAATGGCTACTGGAATCAAAGGGATTTGACAGACAAGGTATTCATTGACAACCCATTTGGCCCGGGCAAGATGTACCTGACGGGCGATCTGGGCTGCTGGTTGCCCAACGGCAAGGTGCAAATCCTAGGACGCCAGGACTCGCAGGTCAAGCTACGTGGGTTCCGCGTTGAATTGGGTGCCATTGAAGCTGCTACACTTCAAGCATCCAATGTCCACCAGGCAGCAGCCATTATTACCCAGCGCAAGCTAGTTCTCTATGTGTCGCCTGACACTGTGGACCTTGATGCTCTCAAGTCGGAGCTGGCCCAAACGCTGCCCAAGTATATGGTGCCTGACCACATCGACTCCCTGGCCAGCCTACCACTGACCAAAGTGGGCAAGGTGGATCGGAAATTGCTTGCTGCTCGCCCACCGCCGTCCATTGCACAGGGGCCCCTGCCACTTTCCGAACCGGTGTCTGAGACTTTTGCCATACTCCAGCAGGTGCTAGCTGGCATCCTTGCCATTGATGCAGACAGCATCCACCCACAGCACACCTTTTTTGAGCTGGGCGGCGACTCAATCTCTGCTGTGCAATTCATGCTCCAGTGCAAGGCCCAGGGCTGGCAGGTCCCAGTGGCCATGCTCTTTGAGGGGTCGTCGTTGGCAGCGTTGGAAGCGCACATCCACACCACTGCTTCAGACCATTATAATACTACGCTGCCAACCAACGAGCCCGTGATCAAGTTTGACCACTGGGCGATGCTGGGCGTTGATGGCTCTGGTTTGGACCAGCTGCACACTCACGCCTGCCAGGCGCTGTCCGTGGCACGCACCGATGTGTTTGACGTGCTTCCCACGTCCAGTCTGCAAGAGGAGTTCATAGTGAGCACCGTCAAAGACCCCTCGGCGTACATGATGCAGTTTGCATTCACGGTGCCAGGCGCCCTGGACGTTGCTTGGTACCAGCAATGCTGGGCGCACTTATTCCAACGCCACCCCATCCTGCGCACCAAGTTCCTGTTGCTCGACGAGGACCAGTGCGGCCAAACCACCATCCAAGTGGTGCTAAACAACGCCGATTACGAGTGGACCACGGGCGAATGCACTGAGGCCGACCTAGCTGCCTTTGCCGAAAACTACATTGCCCAAGACCGCAGCCGAGGGTTTGCACTTGCGGGTCCACTAGTGCGCATAGCTGTGTTCACTGCCAATGGTAATCAGACTCGGCCAAGCACACAACCAGCCACAGCGCCTGCATCGGACTCGGTGCACCTGGTGTTTCTGATCATTCACCACGCTCTGGTGGATGCCTGGTCCATGGACATGCTGATGAACGAGCTGTACGCGCTGTACCACCGCCAGACCTTGGCCACCCCCGTGCCCTATGTGCACTTTATTCGCTACTGGGCGCAGCAGGACCCCGTTGAATCGCAGACGTTCTGGACAACGTACTTGGCCGATGTCAAGCCCACGCCACCGCTGGTGCTGCCACCCACCACCATCACATCTTCCCACCACCAACCGCACCACAGCCATGCACACACATTCACTTGCTCCCTCGTCAAGCTCCATCACCTGTGCAAGGCATGGGGCATTGGTATGAACACGCTACTGCGCGGGCTGTGGGCACTGGTGCTGAGCCGGTACCTGAACGAACGCGAGGAAGTCACTTTTGGTGCATTGGTGTCTGGGCGCAATATTCCAGTCGATGGCATCGATGACCTTGTGGGTCTGTGCATAAACACCATTCCCTTCCGCGCCAAGGTAGCCAGCACCCAACCAGCGCGTGCCTGGCTGCAAGGCCTTCACCGCGTCTCGGGCCAAATCATGGCGCATGACCAAGCCAGCCTGATGGACATCGGTCGCTGGCTCCCACACAGCCAAACGACGTCGCTATTCCACAGCCTTATGTTCTACTCGCACTATGCCCAGCACGCCGTTGACCCATTGCAAGTGGACGCTTGGCACCAGCCACTGACTGGGTACAATGTGACGGAATACCCACTGCGTGCTGCGTTTGGTGACACTAGTGAGCTACTGCAAGTTGATCTGATTGCTGATAGCACGACCATGGATATGGCGTATCTCCCTGCGATGTGCCAGTACATGGACCACTGCCTGGCTTTGCTGACCACTGTTGACGACACGCTGACTCTCCAAGCACTGTGGGCCCTGTCCGAAACTGAAACTCAAGCCCTGACCTGGTTTACTCATGGCCCGGAGCGTCCTATGAATGACCATACGCAGCTGCTCGATATCCTGTTTACCCACAATCTTCCACAGCGAGCACACCATATTGCTCTGGAGTACGGTGTGGGTGCTTGGACCTATGAGCAGGTGCATCAGCAGGCCCAACACTTGGCATCCCATTTGCACCACTTGGGCGTCACTCACCAATCGCATGTGGCACTGCTGTTCCGTCGCTCTCCAGCATTTGTATGGTCGATGCTCTCTGTGCTGTTGCTAGGTGCGGTGTACATTCCCATCGACGCCAGCAATGGGTATGAACGTATTCAAGGCATACTCGATGAACTCAACCAGCCACCAATTGTGACTGAACACTGCCACAACAGTCTCATCGCGCAGCTAAGCTTAAGAGATCAACCAGTTGTGTTCAGCGACGCCATTGATGCCACAGCAGATCTATCCTGGTCAGCCGTTGCAAAGCAGGACCGGAGTGTGCAGGACTTGGCTTACATGGTGTTTACCTCGGGCACCACCGGCAAACCCAAGGGCGTGATGGTGCGCCATGAATCGGCTGTGAATATCCTGCAGTACATTGCACGTACACTCAAACTGGATGAACACTGCCGCTTTTTGCAGGTGCTCAACCTTGCCTTTGACGGGTGTTTGATTGAGCTGTTCAGCACGTTTGCGGTGGGCGGTACCGTGGTGCTGGCCCAAGACGACATTGCTCACAGCTTGGCCCAGGTCAACACCTGCCACCTGATGCCGTCGCTCCTGGCTGCGTTCGACCCTGCCGACTACCCCAACCTGACCACGGTCATCAGCGGTGGCGAGCCTCTGCCGTGGGCGCTGGGCAAGCAATGGGCGCAGCACTGCCAGTTGCTCAACGTGTACGGCCCCACGGAAACGACGATCATCTGCCACGCTGGGCTGTTTGACCCTGCGGAAACCGTGTCGATTGGTCGGCCCATTGCCAATGTGTACTGCCATATTGTGGATGCCGAGTTCCAACTAGTGCCTGTTGGCGTCCAGGGCCAAGTGGGCATTGCTGGTGTGGGTGTGAGTAACGGCTATTTCAATCAGCCAGACCTGACTTTTCGCTCGTTTATTGACAATCCATTCGGATCGGGCAAGCTGTATCTAACAGGCGACGTGGGCTGCTGGCTGCCCAATGGCAATGTCAAGATTGTTGGCCGCAAAGATCACCAAGTCAAACTGCGTGGGTTCCGCATTGAGTTGGGCGAAATAGAACATGCTGTGCTGCAGCATCCCAGCGTGACCATGGCATGCGCCGTGGTTCAGGACGACCAGATCGTTGTCTATGCTATTCCTGACACTGTTCATACTGACCAGGTGCACAACACCATTCGTTCCCTTTTGCCAACGTATATGCTACCATCAGCCATCATAGCATTAAAAACCCTGCCTCTAACATCCATGGGCAAGGTAAACCGTCGTGCATTGCCCAAGGTTGATTTCGAAACTTTGCATAAGCAGACCTTAAGGCGGCCCCAGACGCCAGCAGAAGCCCGGCTGATTGGAATTCTGTCTATAATTCTAGGGCTGGATGCGCAGCACGTTTCGCCCCTCAGCACTTTCTTCCAGTTGGGTGGCAATTCCTTAACAGCCATCCGCTTGGTTACCCTGTGCCGTCGCCAGGGATTTACCCTTGCCATGGTAGACATCAACCGCGTCAATACTATTGCCCACTTGGCGACGCTCATGGACGTTAACAATGTGTCATCAGCTGCTGACGTGTGCCCAACTGTCGGTGGCCCAGTCCAATTAACACCTATCCAACGTGAATTCCTTGGCATGAGTATCCAGTGGCCCCAGGCTTTCCAATCACCAATGCTACTCGAATGCTCCAAAGTACATACCCAAGAAACGTGGGTGCGCACCGTTAATCAGCTTATTGCTTACCATGACATGCTGCGGTTCCATATTCCAGAACAAATGTCTGACCAGCCAACCAAAGGCATGATTGAGCCGACGCTAGCCCTGTCTAGTATTTTCCAATTCGTTGATGCTACTAGTGAATCTAATTTACGCGCTATCGTATTTGAAGCTTGTGCACGCATTGATTACCATCGTGGCCCTATTTGCCAGTTCTGCGTCATCAACCTCGATCAACGCCAGTATGTGCTCTTTACCGCCCACCACTTGGTTACCGATTCGGTGACGTTATCGATCATCTCAAGTGACCTGGAGCTGTTACTGTGTGATCAACCGCTGCCAGTTAAAACCATGTCGTACCAAGCCTGGTCTAACAAGCTCCATGCAATCGCTGATACACTTGATGTTAGTGCGATCGTTCTGCCAGACCTTGCGCCACCTCTCCCTTTGGACTACCCCAAGGCTCTATTAAACCGCACCAAGGAGCACGCCCAGACTGAACTGGTGACCATCGATGGTCTGCCGCTGCAACACCTTAACCAGTTTACCAAGCAAAGTGGTGTTGCTCTAGTGGAACTGCTCATGGCAGCGTTTGTCTGGGCCTATGAACAGTGCTTCCACCAGCCTAAAGTCACGATGCTCTTTGAATCACATGGCCGTAGTGTCCCGGGTTACGATTATGATGTGACCCATACACTGGGTTGGTTTGTGTGCCATCACTACCTCACCCTGGCCAAAGAATGTCACCAGCTGCCAAGTGACGTACTTGCGCACACTCAGTCCCTTATGCGTAATCTTCCAGTTAATGGGTTCAACCTTTTTCTGGTCAAGCACCTTAAGCGCTTCGACACACCTGAGAAACAAGCCCAATTCAATATTTATCCTCAGGTGGCCTTTAGCTTCACCACAAGCCAGGTGGTGGCGCCTACGCTAGAGCAGCCCTGCCTTGAGCGACGCAACGACTTGCTTCGGCCGATCTTGGACGAGCTGCTACCAAACGCACTCCCTTGCCCTCTGATTGTATCTTGTAGCCAATCGCCCAGCCAGATTACCGTGCATTTGCAGTACCACACTAACCAACTGAAGAGCACTACAGTGCAGCAGCTAGGGTCAGCTATGGTCAATGCAGCCCAGCTGTTCGTTACCGAATGATCCGGCTTTTCCATTTACGCTGCCTTTGTACTATTATAAGTAGCGTGCTGGTACCACCCTGAAGTGGCATTTATTGCATTGAGCAAAGTCAATGCTTTTTATTTCAATCCAGCCTGCCTCTAAGAATTAAACCAAGGCTGATCGGAATAAATCTCTTTTCATACGCTAGCCCGCCACTTTCCTTTCCCTGCATGCTCGCCCGGCCTACGCGCTGCCTGGTCGAACTGTATTACTTCACCACGGCAAACATGGTGACCCATGAACCTGCACTCAATTATAACAGAGGCTATAAAGCGTAAGCGTTTCGTCCCGTATTGCCGCTCACATGATTTATGCTTTCAAGGAATTCTTTTTCGCAAAAATTTCAGGGTGATTGCAGGCAAGAGTGACGGGTATGAAAAAAAGGCTTGGGTTTAAACTCTCACAAGAGGCTTAGAAGCATCAAAGCACCATGTTTTTACCGTCTTATCATCACTGGCGCTACATAGCAGCCCCTGTGAGTTGTTCCAAGTTGCGCTGTACACGGCTCCTTGGTGCCCCTCAAGGCGCTGCACAATGGCACCAGAGTCTTGGTCCCAGAGATGAATGACCCCATCCTATCATTGACCCAACCAGCAAGGCATTGAAATACATGGCGCTAACTTTGGTTATGCTGAAGGAAAGCGCCAGCTAATCCGTATTACACACCAAACAGCTGATTAGCTGCTCGGCTAGCTAGCCTGCAGAGGCTCACACACACACTAGGGAGTTGAAAACCCTATTTCTGACAATGGCGTGCAACTAAAACACCATCCAGCCGTAGCCAGCTGCTTGCTTTACCTCGGATCCACTCATGACCAGCGAGTTGTGCGCAAAGCCTGAACGGATAAAGTTTTTAGAGATATTCTGATGCCCCTTGAACCGCTGGATGGGCTTCATCATTCGCACATCCCACAGGCGGGTTGAGTTATCCTTGGAGCTAGAGAGCAAGAGCGTTCCGTTGTGATTCATGGCAACGCTGGTCACCTCGCCCAAGTGCACCGAAATAGTCTTAATGCACGTCCCGGATAAAATATCCCAGAATTTGATGGTCTTGTCTTTAGACCTAAATAATTTTGTCCAGCGTACGAATAAAAACCCATAATATCCAATCCATCGAATCATAGCATCGCACACAGTATTTGAGCTTTTTTCCAACACTTCATGGCTGTTATGATATTTTTCGCCAGTCTGCAAAATACATGATGTTCACCGTTTGGAAGCGCCATGAAACACTTCACGTACCCACTAACAATCAAATTGCCCAAGGGGTTAAATACCGTCTGGGACACCGATAATTCGTGGCCCGTAAAAGCCTTTAAAAGGATACCAGTGGTCACGTCGAAAAGACGGATGGTCTTGTCATAGCCACATGAAGCGATCTGCGGCTATTTGAGTTGAATGGGCACGATGGCGCGTGTGTTTCGCAATAGCAGTGGCAATGCAACAGGCCAGTCAGTTGCCTTGGTAGTAGGGCAAAAGCACATTGCTTAGTGGTAATAAACGCTAGGTAATAAAAATCAAATCGCGACAGATTCACTAGAACTTACATTTCGGGGATGGTAATCAACGCTATATACATCTCCATCGTGGCCTGTCAATGTTGCAGTACAAACGCAGTCGCTTCCGTCACGGATATCCCACACCTAGATTGCAGTAAAACAATTGGACAGTACAAGCCTGTCCAGTGAGGCGCTCCTGTTGCGTTTAACTTGGCGGTCGCTCATAATCACAAAACGCCCAGGCCTGCACTGGCGAACCGTAAACTAAAAAAAAATGCTTCAGCAGGCGCTTGGATAATGCACATCCGGTGGCTCATCCTACAGTACACCGATTACACGAAACACGCTAGAGGTACCACATCAAACTATTTTACCTTGACAGTGCGGTCCCCAGATGCGCTAGCGAGCATGGTTTGACTATAGCTGCTGCACAGATCCCATACTTTAGAGGTATGCCCCTTTAGTACGCAGATACATTGGTTGTTCACTGCATCCCATAGCCGAATGTCATTATCGCTGCCAATATCAATTACAACAGCCATAAAAAACCAGCAACAACAACATGGATTAGAAACCATTGTCATGTTGACCTGTTAGTAAAGGTGTAGCCGTCCTGGGATAGGTATAGTTGGCATACAAAGTGCCATCTTACCTGGAGCCCGAGGCGATGTACTTCTCCGAGGGCCCCACGAAAATGGCACATTTGATGTTGGCGCGATGGCCCACCAGTGTGGACTTTAGCGAGTTGGGTATCACAAAACTGCTATAGTCTTGAATCAGTCTGTATGCCACCGTGGTTGCCCAGCAAGTAATAAGCAATACATCGCCAAAAGGATATACTAGGTAGCAATAGTCAGCAACAGCTATGTTAGACAACGTTATGCCATGGCCCGAGAATACTGACGCAGTTTGCAATCATATACTGGGATCATAGTGGTTTGCTTACGTCTTGACGGTAGGCTGGACATCAGGAAGGTAGTGCGATGTTTGGATCTGGTAGATGGCAGCCTGCCGAAGCAGCGTGAGAAGGCGACGTGGAGGGATGTCGGGCACTGGTGGGATGTATCAAAGGCATAGCCGTAGACCGCCGCAAAGCACAGCGGAGATGCTACAAATAAGCACTCAAAACACAATATGCGATTGGCAGGACCAAGGTGCCAGACAAATATATATTCTCGTTTTACCGGATCCATGGGCAAAGTGTCAGGCTCTAAATAACATCTGCTAATATGTAAGCTGCCTTACCATCACGGTCAATGGTTTCGTAATCGATCATCTGTTGCAAGTGGTCCGAAAGTCGCTCACTATGCCAACAAAAGGGATGAGCATATATCATAACTCTGTCAGTTAAGAGGCAGTTGCAACATAAACAAATCACTGCAGATCGACATGCACCACTGAACGGTTACACATCTTGGCACTAATGGCTGTTGGACCATGAGAATTAATACTTACCGCGAGGTGGATATGCCCTCCCATTGACGAAACGAGGGCACATCTTGCACCGATTTGCAAGTGAGTAGGTAGCACAGATCCTTGAACTCCGTATCGGTGGTCTGCAGGTACTCCAGCGGCTTTAACCGCGCGTTGAGGCATGTGTAGGCCTGGGATACGTGCAAAGAGGCATAGGATCTCAGAACTAGCGTGGACAGGTAAGCAGTCATCTGCAATGGATAGCGAATTACTCGGCGGTTCATTGCCCGAAAACCAAGGTTATTAATACCCCTCCTTCCACTCATCCCTAGAGAGTAGATATGCTTATTCAGACTACCGCTCCTTCCGGCAGATTAGCAATCGCAAACACGTACCTGCTGGTATTCATGTAGTTCAATGTGTTCCAGAAACTGCTGTCGATACACCAAGTAGAGAAAGCTCTTTTGGTGCTTGACCAAGGATTTGGTGCATAGGCGGTCGACCTCATCCCAGTTTCCTGCTAACACAGCGGCCTTGAGCTTTTTGATTTCCTCAATTTTGTCGCTGACGGTGCGCTGCTTGATGCTTGCTTCGTCACAAAGGTATTGCTTTGACTTTTCGTAGCCTTCATCGTCGAGAAATTGGATGATCATTTGCAGGATATCCTGCAGTACCCAATGAAAATCAGCCAAGTATAACTGCTGCAACAGCGAGTTTGGTTTTAGTCTATGGGTCCTGTTATCCAGGCCATCATTGATTTTGTATTGCTAGTCGACACACCCTGCTATCCAGAAGCAACGTACCTGTTTGATCTGAGGGTTATTTTCGTCAAACACTTGATCAAATAGTCGCCCTTTGTTGAGCTCTCGCTGTCGGGATTGTTGCGACTTGGCCAAAAAGTATTTCCTGACCCACCAATGTCGCCCATCGCCAACACCCAGCACCAATATCATTGAGCATGGTGGCACACGTTATGGAAGACTCTGAGCTTTGGCTCACGCCATTCATTGACGCAGGATGGGTGTGGAATTGTGGGTAGCCGAGGCGTCCTCTTCCAGCCCAAGCTCTGGAAAACCCAACTGATACAGAAAGGTAGGCGAGTCTAGGCGCTCCCAAGAGACATACCTGCTCAATTCCTCGAGCCCTTGGTCGTTAATAGACAGGGATGGCTCGGTGTCATCCACCACTGGAGCTTCTGGAGCAGCATTCGTTAGAAGCGTTGGTGGCTGGGCAGGCTCC
Source organism: Dimargaris xerosporica (assembly GCA_027576955.1). NCBI lineage: Eukaryota > Fungi > Kickxellomycota > Dimargaritomycetes > Dimargaritales > Dimargaritaceae > Dimargaris > Dimargaris xerosporica. The sequence goes on from JANBQA010000088.1 coordinate 19,974, forward strand.
GGATGGGAGTCACTGCCAGCAGCCATTGTTGGGAGGATTCCGACTCGCACTGGGATAAACGGTGTAAAAGAAACGTATGAATGCGCGCGGAATTACAAACAGGGGGAAGCTAGTAGTGGATGCAAGGGTGCCAAGTCTAGTGATTCACGGTCGAACAGCGTCAGGCAGAGTTGAAGCCTATGTGACAGTCCTGCGAGTACGGCAATTGCCAAACTACTCGATAGGTCCTTCAAAGTGCCCAAGGCCCACTTGAGTCAGCAGTTTGACCCTGATGTAAGAGTCCAATCGCTGCCAGTGGACTATTTTAAATGACACAAGCTCTGCATCACCACAGCTTGCTCCAAACCAGAAGAGCTATGCCACGTGACGCTAGATCCTTTAATTGTGTGTGTGGCCTTGGAAGCGAGCTTCGAATATCGCTTTGCAAACACAAGCGCGTGGTGAGGATGCCACGACAGTTGGGCAAGGTACCATGATGCACTCCACCTGCTCCAATCTGGCCACCGCGTTGTCGCAAAATTGGTGCTAATTCCTTTTAACATAGCTGGATGACCTCTTAGCGTTGCCCTCCACATATTCTGCTCCTGGTCCTTTCATCCCAACTCGTTCTGGCACCCTGCTGCACTTGTTGCCCACCATGAGCCTCTTTCAAGACCTCGTGTCGTCAATGATTGACATGACCCGGACTGCCATGTCACAGTGCTTCCCTAGCAGCCCCGAGGTCTTGCAAATCAACAACAAGACGTACAAGGTGCTCCATCGTCTCGGCGAAGGTGGGTTCTCCATGGTCTACTTGATTCGTGACCTCGGCAGCGCCCGCGAATACGCGGTCAAGAAAGTACGCTGTGCGGCTGGAACCGGTGGCTTTGCACTGGCCATGCGCGAGGTCGACATGTATCGACGGTTTCGTCATCCTGGCATCATTCAGCTATGCGACGTGAGCGTGATGCAGGGTGTGGATGGGGCCAGCAGCTCGTTGATTGCTGACGCTGGCTCGTCGCCGTTGATACGTAACCAAGCCGGGGGTCGGGCTTCTGGTACCACCGCTGCCTCAGGATCCACAGACCAGACCGTGTACATGTTTCTACCATACTACCGGCAGGGCAACTTGCAAGATTGGATGCAAACTGAACGCGCCGAGGGCATAATCATGGACGAAAAAAAGCTGCTGATGCTCTTCCTGCGCATCTGCGAGGCAGTGCAGGCCATGCACGAGCACGAGGCCAAGGACGAGCTGCCCGGCATGGGCACCACCACCACGGCGGCGGCTGTCTCCCCGACACTGGACACGACGGAATACGAGTCGTACATGCGTGAGGACCGGACAAAAATCACGCCGTATGCGCACCGCGACATCAAACCTGCCAACATCATGCTCCAAAACGACGGGGTCACCCCGGTGCTTATGGACCTGGGCAGTGCTCGCAAGGCTCGCGTCTTTATTAGCAATCGCCAGCAAGCGCTCCTGGAACAGGACGATGCAGCTGAGCATTGCAGCATGCCCTACCGCGCACCTGAGCTCTTTGATGTGCAAACCAATGTGCTGTTAGATGAGCGTGTGGATGTCTGGTCGCTCGGAGCTCTCCTCTATGCAGTGGCCTACGGCGAGTCGCCGTTTGAAAGCCAGCTTAACCAGCAAGGCGGGAGTATCGCCCTGGCCGTCATGAACGGCAAATACCACGTCCCTATGCCCGACCCTTACTCATCCAACGTTGCCAAGCTCATTGCCGCCCTGCTGGTCACGGACCCTTCGGAGCGGCCCTATATCGACCAGGTGATCGCCAAGGTCCATCAGGCCATCGAGGCTGTCCCGTGAAGGCTGGGTAGTGCCGTGTCGTAGTCAGTGCATAGTTGAATCGCCTGTAACGCCATGGTATATGCAAACAAGTCACTGAATTGCCCTGTCTACGTCACCCACTCCTGCGGTAATTGATGACATATGTTGCCATTTTTTGGACCTTGTACCAGTATTATTTGTTGCGTGTTCTTTTTTTCAGTACACTGCGCTAGCGGCAAGCTGGGCGTCTTTTGATTAGACTGCAGAGCAGTAGTAGAATGAGTGGTTTCGCTCCGCTCATGGTTTTGTATGCACATGTGAGTCCCTGCGACTGCCTCGGCTCAGCGAGGAGATTCACCCCGATCCACCTGGTCACATTCGATTAAAAACTATTAACGTATAAAATCTGCTTGAGCCGTTGTTCAGCCGGAAAAATAGCTTGCTGCCAGACTTAACAGCTATAAGGAAAGGTCGCCATGGGCTTCTTTAGGTCATTTTGCCCATTTCTGGTGTCCCTTGACGAGGTGCGGCTTTCTGACTGGGTCAGCTTCGAACCAACCCACTGATACTGCCAAAAAGGTTTAATTAAGTGATGGCTGAAACGGTGTGCATAAATGAACCGACTGTACCTATTGGGTTCTCACCTCCACAGAGGGCCCTCTTTGTCCGCTTTACCCATGAGCATTGGCAGGGTCGCCATGCTGACTAGGCCCTGCATCCCATGAGCCGCATGTTTCTATGTTTACCGCCTTGTTTCAAAACACACTGCAGGTGGTGGGTAGTAATGTAATGAAATTCGCTGCAGAACGCGGCAGTCCTGGACCAGGGTGGCTGGGACTCATGTGCTTGATGAAAGATTGGCAGTCGTAACTCGCACCTAAACTAAACGATAGTGTGCTAGGTAGAGGCCTCCGTGGTGGCAACAATGAGGATGGTGCTTGTAGAAAGACGCCAGCACCAATTTCCAGACGCAGCTTCATTATTTTTGTTCTCATGCCGGGATGGGAACAGATTCAGCTTATCACCCGTCTAGGGTGGCTGCAGGCTTGGAGTCACCGATGCAGGGGGGCCCAATGCCTCCCAAATACGCTTGGTTCGACACCCGTTTGGTGCCATCGGCCGTAGTGGTCGCTGGCAGTCAGTTGCACTCACACTGAACACGTTGGACACGAGTTGGGTATCGATATTTAAACCCAATGGGGTCACGTCAGCCAAGCAGCCTTGTGTTGCTCTGTTTTTATTTAGTTATTATCATTTGTTAACACTTGCACGGCTGTACCCGACACATTCCTTCCCCTCCCCACTTGAGGAAACGAATAATACTACCATGACCAACGCAGTGCCCATCGTGGACTACCAACTGGCAACGTCCAACCCACAGCAGTTTGCCCAGGAAGTGGGTCGAGCGTTTGCTGAAATTGGCTTTATGTACTTAGGTAATCCTTCCTTGTCCGAGGAGGAAACTGACAGAGCCTTTAAACTGGTAAGTGCCTCCCTGGATGTGATAACCTACACCAACGCGCTGGCCCGTATTAATTCGTGATTTTTAGAACACATGTACTCACTCCCTCGCACGCCTAACAAGCATTTTTCTTAATGAAACTTGGTGGCATGGCGGGACCATTAAGGGTGCCGAGTTTTTTGCCCTACCCTTGGAAGAAAAGCGCAAGGTTAATTGGACGTTTATGAACCAGGGGTACTCGGCAATTAAGCAAGAGCGGTAAGGCTGAAAGAGCGCATACGGCTTGCGCGTCTTATGTCCTGCTATCTATTGGACTCTAAACAGCTGGGTGGGCCGCCAATAGCACAGCAAGGTAGAATGCCACGATCTTGGCAGCGCCAGTGGAGCTACCTCTTAACCCTGGTTGTTTATACTGGTTTGAGAATCGCTCGCTCTATGGTTGTTGGGAAACAATAGACTGGACCCAAATTACCAAAAAACTGGCGGTTACAAAGAGTAAGGTTACAGCGTCTGCTATATGGTACGCCTGTGCGGTTTCAATAATTTAGAGACCTGGTACGGGAATCGGCAACGGTGCGAGCCTATACACTACCCAGCTAACAATACTTAATCATAACCTGGGATTATGGGTACTTGAACTGACAGAACATTTAATATCACGCATTGGTCCCACCCCGAAAAATGCCATGAGTGCCCCGAGGTGTTCTTGCAAAACTGGAAGACCATTGAAACGTTTCAGCAGGTAACCTTCCCACGGTGAACGAAAAACAACGCCGCTGTGCATATAACTAGATCGGTTGGTCTATTCTGCAAGTGACGCATCGTCTTTGTCGTAACCAGCTACAGCGTTACATTTATTTGGTGACATCACCGCTTGGGGGATGTGGTATTGTGCTGCTGCGGATACTTCCTCGCCAACAGCATTGCCAGAAAATGTGCGTGGATATCCTCCGTGGCGTTTGCACTTTTCTGGAGATCTCCGAATCGGAAGGTGGAGCAGAGTTTTTCACGGCCAAGCACGATACCAATCAACCGAGCTCGACAAACCTCCGCTTCCTGCATTATCCACCCATGAAGCCATCTGCCGAGGACCACACTGCCATGCGTGCCGGCAGGTAGGTGAACATCTGCCTACTTACTAACTGGGTTTGACGTCGTTTAGGCCACAGCACGCATGTATGGCAGCGATACATAACTATACGAGCAGATCCACATCTCTTTTACCTGGGCACTTGATGCTGACACCATAGCTAATTTTCTCATCCCTGGCATGGACTATTTATCCCAACCTAACCGGTCCAATTGATACGCCCGGAAAAACCTTTGGTGCGTTGTAGTCACGCGGATTATGGCAGCATCTCGCTCCTGTTCCAAAAGGAGGTTGGCGGGTTGCAGGTGTACCACCAGCATACCGCCGAGCCCCGCTGGGTGGATGTTCCCCCGCTGCCCAACAGCATCGTGGTGAACATTGGCGACACACTGGACTACTGGTCGAATGGGTACTTGAAGTCCACCCTGCACCGAGTGGTATTTCCCGACATCGGGGACCAGGTTCCCGTGCGCCGTTATAGCATTGCCTACTTTTGCCACGCCAACGATGGTATCCCCATGTACCCGCTCCCCAGCCCGCGGGTCCAGAAACGGCTCGCTCAGGGCGGAAGCCCAGGAAAAGATGGCGGCGCGCTGGCTGACAGGGTTCTAAGAACAGACGAATATTCAGATATGAAGCTGTTCGCCCACAATAGCCATCGCACCGATGTTCCACTGCCCGATGATGTACATGGCGCTTGAAGAATAGTGCTGGTTTAGATACAAACGAGGAAAAAAAACAGCCGGCACCAAGGGCAAAAAGAGAGAGCTATGGAGGAACGTGGCCAATTCCAGAGATAAAGCGTTGGTCATAGGGGTTTGCGACCCTACAGTATCGATACGATTTCGAAATAATAAACAGCCTATTCGTTTCGTGACCAGGGAGGAGGGGTGTATCTAAACATGCTCAAATTGAACCACAGTTATTCGACCGTGGCGTTCACGTCCACAATACAATTTATGTCCAGCGAATCCCACGACAACACATCGAACAACCACCATTCACTCTGTACTCGGACCTTTGCCCTTTACGTCCTTTGAACCACCCGCCTCAGTAGCAGCAGTGGGATGAAAGGTCCCTACAGAAGTGCTTGGATGAGACTGGTCTATGGCAAACGATTCCGAGGCGTGCGACGACGGTAGCTCCGAAACCGGCGCATCGGATGGCGACGCAGCCAACTCCGGGTTGTTCAAGGCGGCTAGCAGCTGGTCGTCAGCGGCCACAATCTGGTTCAGTTGCCCAATTGACCTCCATACGGCGTTGTGGATACCATTGAGGATACGCAGCCGCTCGCGTACAGCTTCTCGAGACTTGAGCGTCAGCATGCGAAGTTGCGCATCCGTCAGCGGGACTGAACCGTTGCCCTGTTCCCAATCTGCTTCGCTAATCCCAGGCACCACAGGCACCAGAGGTGTCAAGTGTGGGGCCGTGCGACTGGATGCGGTGGTAAGCAATGGTCTAAAAAAGCTACCCTGGATATCAGAGAAAGGCTGTGTCGGGGTTGACTCTGCTGGCGGTGGTGGCGCATGCGCAGCGAACCCCGAGCGTGGCGCGTTACCAGAAAATGTACCTGGAGCAGCAGGACCATCGCGATCGGACGCCAGTGGCGATAGATGGCAGCCCGTCGCTAGGCCATGCGTTGGCTGGTGGGGTGACGGTTGGGCAACAGGGTCGTGCTGCTGAGAACGATTAAGGTCATGGGCTAAAGACTCCAGTGACCCAGGAAGCTCAGAGTTTGGCGCTGACGTTGCAGCTGACGTTGCGCGGTTGGACCTCGAGTGATCAGTATCGGGGGCTTGTGGGCTCGGTCGAGGGCTAGGAGCGTCGGGGTTTGCGTTGGCCGCGGTTGGCTGTGATGCGGGTTCGCTTAGGACCGATTGACGGCAGGTGGGACAGGTTTGCTGCCGTTCCAGCCAGCTGCGCAGGCAATTAAAATGAAAGATATGCCCACAGGGCAAGCGCTTGGGGATTTCGCCCTGCGGTTTGGGGCCAGTTCGCTCGCCCAGGATCGAGTCCACTGGAGAGTCGTCGCCATCGCTGCCATCTTCATAATAAGTCATCATCTCCTCGCGACAGATGATGCACGTGCTGTCGGGCAGCTGAGCCAGCTCCTCCGCTGAGACTGTGGGATACCGCTCGTTCATATTGCGGGTAGCTTGCCGGTACCTCATCAAATCGCGGCACTTTTGGGCAAACGAGCGTAGGGTAGCGTAGACGTTAAAGATAATGTGAAAGGGCAGGCCATAAAAGTGCGCAATCAGGGCAAAAAAGCCCAGGTACAGGATCAGCTGCAAAAAGTCCGCTGCAAGGTCCACAAAGAAAATGCACATGGACTTGGAATCCCAGCTGTCGGGGCGCTGGCGATCCAGCGAATAGATGGTGTACTTAGCCACGGTGGCCAGCAGCATAACGAGAAGGATGGCAAACTCAAACCCAAACACGACGAGGATCGAGAGACCCTGACCAAGCCCGGTAAACGTCGAGTACATCGCGTAGGTCAAGAATAGGATATCAACAGTGATCAGTAGGGAAATCAAGGTGACCATGCGCAAATGATACACCCAGGTGATTGCGGGAGACTGTTCCATAAAGTCGATTCGGTCTTCCACCAACCAGTGGAATACTTTAAAGAACATGAGGGTCAACAGCAGGGCAAACATTTGGGCATTGAACTCGTCCTTGAAGATGGTAAGGGCTAGACAGGTCTCTGTCACGGCAAACCATCCTTTCTCGTAGAGATGCTCCACTTCAATGGCACGCAGGTTGCCAAAGAATGTTCGCTGCAACCCTTTGCCTAGCAAAAGCGTCAGAAAAAACGCCATATTGGCGAGGATGAGTAGATTGGCATTGGACTGGGTGAGGCGAATGCACGCCGGGTAAAAGTAGCGATGTTGGTTGAGGGTGGATGACAGCACCATGGCCGTCAAGGCCGTCGTGACTGCCCCGTACACTGCCAAACGCATGGCCAAACGGGCAATGGGCGCTGGCCCACGATGAAGCACAGGCAGGCAAGGGCAGCGTTTGCCCTGGATGGCAATAGCACTCGACGCAGATTCTGGCGCTCCACAAACGGCCAGCAGGATCGTGGACGATGAAAGAGCTGCTGCAACCAATGGCTGTTGGGTATCGGCTGAGATGGCTCTGGACCAATGCCCTTCTCTGCGTGGGCAGATGTGTAAATCAACAGAAAGAAAGGAAAGCCACAGCAGGCGGGTAAGGAGAAAGAGGCAAAAGAAAAAATGAAATCAATGGCAACAAGCGTCACAACCTGGCAGCCACTCGTAGCGCCGTTGGGTAATGACAACGAATAGGGTCTGCTGAGTGTAGGATGCCATTTGAGGCACCTTTTGAGCACAGACAGGGAGGGCGGGCCTGGGGCCCAGGATTAATGGCGCCGTGGCAGGGCGGGATGATAACGAAAATTGAAAGAAACGGCTTGGTGGAGTGAGGAAGAAGAGCAGCGCATGAAGAGGGACGGTTTGGCTAGGCAGCACTAAAAAGAGAGTGAAGAGGCAACTGCATCCAGTTCAGCTGTTAGGTCACTCCGCAGATGCAGCCAAATAGATGCTATGAGAAAATGCTCTTACCAAGGCCACACTGCCTTGGAGGCACCAAGAAATAGTCATGCTTTCCTAATGGCAGAGGGCTAGATTTTTGTTCTCTCTTGCACTCTGGCCTTACGTTAGCCTGTCACGCACTAGGCCAGGGAGAGCCAACAACTAAAGAGTAAATTGACGTAGCATTTGTTGCAAGCATGGCTTGTGCCCGCTTCGGGGCTTGGCCTGGTTTAACTATGGCTTGAGTCAGGTACGTCAAGGCTGCGCAGCCTTAGCAGCTCGTCCTGCCCAATTAGGACCTGGCTGGCTAGATAGTCGCTACTGGCTGCCTCTCCAGCCACTGCCCATTGGGTGATAATATAATAACATAGGGATAATAGTAATGGCATCAATGATGCCAAAGATGGCAACAGCAACAGTGGCATTCACCACAGCTGTGCTTGCAGCAATAGCGTTAATGGCTGTTATGAACTTAAAATGGTTGCATTTATTACGAATTTATAATAGCTTACCAGCTGTTTTAAATGGCAGCACTGTTTTGATAAAAAAAAGTTTAGGAGCGAAAAAGTGCAAAGAGCAGCGGCCATGCTTGAGCTGGCATGATAAAGGCACCTGATGGCGCAGGTCACACATTTCCAGCAACTCTAGCAGTGCACCTTTGGCGCTCCCTTCCAACGCGACCAACCAGTATCCACCACCAGCGCTTGTTTGCCGTGACCGCTGGAAAACGAAACGCGCACCCTGACACCTCAACCAATTGGCTAAAGTGCTGACGAAGACGGGCATTGGCCGCTGCCAACATCCGCCCGCTCTGTTCGTAGTGCGGCCTGACTGCAAGGAGTGCCTTTAGCTCAAATATTAGAACAGGCCAACTGGGCATCAGCAGCCGCGCTCTGTTGGTTTTACTTTTGTCCTGCTCCGTCTTTGGAATAATGGTCAGCGGTATCGAGCTGCTGTCCTAAAGTTTGGGCCCCAACCCGTTATGGTTTAGTGCTCGACATAACCCGCCCTGACCACCTGGCGTTTATTCTTTTAGTAGCTGCCCTAAACGATAGCACAGAGGCAGCTGTGTCACCGTCCAGAGGAGCAACTAGTGGACAGGGAAGGGTGGGGCTGAAAGAGGGAGGCAAGGCTGTGTGCTGTCTTCGCAGCCAAATGGCGAAATAGAGCCAGGCGCAGCTGCTGAAGCAGCCGTATCGCACTTTAGAGAAGCGGTGCAATGCCGCTGACAATGCTTCTGTCCGTGCGCTTTTGACTTTAGCCAGCGCAGCACTGCATTGCGCTAATTTAGTGCCGCATGGTGGTTCTGATGGCATACCAAAGCAATGGGGCTTGGCCCTGCTGCATAGACACCGTATTCCAGCCAACATCAGCAGCCTGCGGGGCTGGCTGAGAGCCGTTCGTTGTGCTCAGTGTCTGATTGTGCCAGACTGGACACACGCCAAGGCCGTGTCTTCTTCCCGCTGACCAGGGCTGGGATGGCTGGAGCTGGTAGCGCGGGCTAGAAGCTAATACGCAGCCAAGCGTTGGACCAGGGTGATTAAGGCTAAGGAGCCGCGGGCTGCGTTGGAGCCAA
>JANBQA010000089.1:0-29374 GCA_027576955.1 Dimargaris xerosporica
GCCGAAAAGGACCAAGTGGTTTGTTTCTGGCAGTAAGGCTTGTAGTGGTACCCTGACGTCGGTCGTAGTACGCCGCGGAACGATGGAGACATCGAAGGTGACGTTTGCAGTTGGCCTTTAACTATTCTACAGAACTAGGAGATTTAAGGGAAGGGGAAACTTGATAAATATAGAGTGAATTATCGATGCAACAGGTTTACTTGATTGCATACAGTTATCAGGGCTTATTGGCGTCACATTAGCGATCACTCGAACTGAATCAGGCATTGATGCTAGTTTTTTTGACTACGAAATACGATACTTTATTGTTATGACGGGTCTTAACACCGGCCATGGAGAATAAGTACACGGAACCTCCACAATCCCAAGGCCTGTGGGCATAATAGCTGCTGGTGCGTCAATAGACAGGAAAGTCTGGAAGCACGGTGTGGTGGCGTAGGGCAAGAACCTCAAAATAGAAAAGGGGGATAGTGGTGTGAGGATATAATAGCGAGGAAGCAAAATGGTTCCAACCACGGCCCTGTCATCTGTGGTTGGCAACTTTCCCCCTTCCTCCAAAAAAACACGGAGGCTTTAGTGGATTGCCGCATTGGGTAACGAAAAGGCGGTTCAGTACCATGTGGTCAGTGACAAAAAGTACAGCTCTGGCGAGAGAAGGAGAGAGAGAATGAAAACAGTAAACTGGACTAAGCTCAGTTGACCGAATTCTGAAGCAACCATTCTATCGCCGAGTTTACATCGCCGCCCGCTGCCAATAACGCGCGGATATTTAGCCGCTGATCGGAAAACCCCATGCTCTGCAAAATTTCTAATTCGTGCTGATACCGTTGCTCAGGCCCGGCCAGGGACGGGGGTGCAGGTGCCGTGGACTGTGATGCATCGGGTGACCGGCCAGCTACGCCGTGGCCCAACGGTGCCGCCGCGGAATTGCCGCCCAGGGTGGCATTGGAGATTGGTGTCATCGACAAGAGTGATGATAAGGCAGGGTGAGGATGTTGGTGCGAATGGAGGCTGCTGTCATGGATGGATGGCGACGCAGCAGAAGAAGGCGCCGCCGTTTCCGGGGTGGATGATAACGGTGGCTGCGTAGTTCCAGCCGATGTGTCTGGGTGCAGCGACCCGCGGCTGCCAATGCTCCCACCATACGGTGCTTCAAGCGGCCTGGCTGGCCGCCGTGAAGCATCCGAGCCAGGGGGCCGCCCCGTATTGAAAATCAGTTGTTGCAATAGATCCATCCCGTCAAAGGCTGGTGGGGTCGTGGAGTCGTGCGCATCGGCACCCGCACCGGTATCCGAGTTAAGCCGGGACGGGCGTGGGCGACGGGTTCCTCCAGGCGACGGTCGAGACGACGCGCTGCTGTCGGTCGCACCAAACGGCGACAGCGGTGGTGTAGAGCCTGCCAAGGCCGCGCTAGATGACGGGGGTCGGGGCAGGACCCCGGGGGGCAGCATGGCGTATGGGCTCAGGCGAGCTTGGGAACGGCGGGCCCATGGGTTTGGCAGTGGCTGGGTGTTGACCCTGTCCTTGCTGGGCATGGTCACGTTGAGCATCCGCGCAAAACGACGGTTGAGCTCGTCAGTCGAAGGGTTGCGTGGCCCACCAGTTTCGGCGTCTTGGGCACTTTGGGTGGCCCTGTACATTTGCTGCAGGTGCTTGAAGCCGCCGGGCATCATTTCCAGGTTGGCCATGGCGCGGTCATTGTTGCGGAGCATCTCCTGCATCAGCTTGGGATTCTGGTTGATTTGGATCATTTGGCTGATGAACTCGGGGTCCTCGACCATGTGGGCCATGTCTGGGTTGTGGGACATGGCGGCCTTCATGCCGGGATTGGCCTTGATCAGCGCACGCATAAACTCTGGGTCCGAAAACACCGAGCTTTTAAAGTAGCTACCCAAGAGCTCACGAAAGGGATCGGCTTGTCCCGTCGGGTCGTTCTCGGAAGCAGCGGCGGCCTTGAGGCTTCGCGCCGACACATTGCTGGGCGCGGGTTGTTTGGACGAATACAGCTGATTGGAGGCCAACCGGACCAACCGGACCGTGTCGCCATCCTGCACCTTGTAAGTCGACAGAAGGAAGGCGTTGTTCAACACCCGGCCGGCGTATACCAGTTGCATGTCCTGGGCAGCCAGTGGGGAATGCGCCTGGCACTGCTCCTTGAGCTTGGCCACCGTCATGGTCCCGGGGTGGACGTCCACGCTGAACGTGGCCCCCGTGACGGTGCGGATGTGCAGGGTGATGGTCGGATCGTGCGACTTAGACATGGGTATCGTTATGCGCCGGATCACAGGGTCCAGGTCTCGTAACGGTTGGACAATGCACCGGCGAGAAACAAAGCGGCTACAGCGAGGCCCTGTGCCACGGAAGATTATAGGGCAGCAAAGAAAACCGGGAATCGGGTCACGAGCGGCACCTCCCAACGGCAGGCGCTCGGCAGCACGGAGAGGGTCAAAGGCAGGGCCGGTGCGAGGAGCGACACTGCTGCTCGTAGCGGATAGACCCCACACAAGCCAATTCGTAGAAGTGAGGTGGAGAGAAGTGAATAGCAGAGACACAAGCAGCCGCCGTTCAGTACGCCACTGGCGTCATACACCGCCTCGGGGGATCTGGCTTAATGACCGGCCAGCTGGTGGTCGGGTGAATAGCCTCGGGCGACCGATGCGCACTGGGATGGCTGGAGCAATGGGACGGGCAACTAGTAGACCAGGGGGCACAAGCATATACGTAATGGGGAAGAACAAAAGCGATAAGCCCACGCTGAGACGAAAGCAGCAGCACCAGACCCCAATAGTAAAATGGTAAAAGATTACCGAAGCAGCACGACAGAGCAGGAAACGGCGCGCGGCACGGGGGGCTCAGGTTGCTGGCTTCGCTTGGTGGTTGCGCCCTGGCCAGTGTGAGGCATCGTGGTGGTGGTGATACCCACACCGCCGGCCAGTGTGGGCAAGGGCGGGCAAAGCTGTCAAGCCCAAAAAATGTTGGGCCAACAGGGTCGATGGCAGGGGGCACACGGACTAGTGTGGCACTGCAGTCCAGGCAAAGAGGACGAGTAATAAAAGAATGCCCGCAAATAGGCCTCTCTCTATCGCCCACACCACCACGGCAGCCATCTGGCTGACACGAGGACCCTGCCAGCTCGGACTGAATGGGTGGCCCAGGTATACCACAATTCCCTTTGCGCCGCCTGCTTTATGGAGCCCTCACCTTTATTGCGCCGCTATGAGCTCCCACTGCCACCCGTGGTCCCAATGGGCCGTGGTGGACCAGAGGAGTAATGCAACCTGAACAATAGGGGCCCCAAAGGCAGGGACTTCGGGGTCGCGTGGAATGGCAAGCAAAGCGTGTGCCAGATTGGACGCTGGTCGGCCCATTTTAATACCAGGTGCGCAAGACGGTTTCAGGCGCTCCACCATGGCCACACGCTGGCGTGGCGCCTTCTGGTGCGCACGTGATGCGCCCTCGGAAGGTGCGTTGATGCATCAAGGTTGGCATAGATGAAAGAAAGTAAGATGTCTACCCCCACTGGCGTCAATAGCGTGTGCCAAAAGCGCGTCCCTCTCCCGAAATCCAGGCAGTTGTGGATAGTGTAGTGTGTTCGAGCTAATCTACTCTCATTTATAGGCGTCCCATTGCCCACTTGTTACGATAAAGTACCCGAGGTACACGCGCAGCCAGCTCAACAATTCGCTGCAGCAAAAGAAAAGACAAATAAAAGGGAATAAAAGTGGATGTGGCCTGCCTTTTTCATACCAAACGGGCGGGGGCGCCATTCACCATTTATAGGTTTGGTTCTGGCATACCAACCATCTCGTTCCAATCAGGGTCAAGGTGCTCGTTTAGCAACTTCATGGTTGCTGCCTCGTGCTTTTGCCGAGCCTGCCGACACCGGTTCAATAGAAACTGGAGGGTGTAGGCGTTTTCGTTGCATAGCTTGGAGAGGTCACCCTGCACCCGGCGCAGCGATTTCTGCACGTTGCGTAACGTGGGTTGCAGCTGGTGGATGTTGCGCTTAAGGTAGGGTCCGTGCTGAATCAGCAGCTGGTTAACCCACATCAAGTGGAATTCCACATGTGGGCTGGTGTCCGAGTGCGTGGCAATAAACATGAGCAGGCGGTCCACATAACGGCTGGGAAAACCCTGGGCCAGCAGCGGGATTTCCACCGGTGGCACAGCTTCGTAGACTTGCCGGATCAGGGGCGCCTCGTTCAAGCGTAGGGCCATGACCAGTGCCACAAGGTAGTCGCGGGTCTGCAGCGTGTCCATCACCGTGGCTGGGGTAATCTCGGCGTCCAGGTCAAACGGGTCGAAATTCCACTCATTGTCCAGTGAGTAAATCATCAGCCCATCGGTGGTGGCCGCGGCCCACGCACGCCCCGTGGGCGAAAACTCGACCGCTCTGGCTCGCACCTGCCGTGGCGTGGACCGTTTGGCCAGGTCGCCCTTTTTGACGCCTGGCAAACTGGTGTCCTTGCGGCTGTCCAGGTCGCTCTCGTCCGAGTAGTCGTCAATCTCATCGATATGGCCTGCCTCGGTCATGTTGCGGTACGGAAGGCCGTTATCAATGCCATCAAACTTGCGGTTGCGGGTAATCTTAAACGCTCGCACCAGGACATAGGTCTGGGTGTCGTACAGCAGCACCACTGGGCTGTCGCCACCACACAGCAAAGTGTTGCCATCGGGGCTATACGACATCGTCTTAAAAGCCTTGCTGTTCACCGCATTGGCCGTGGACTGGCTCATTCCCAGGCGCTGCCCAACGATAACGTCCCGATGGCCCTCGATGGACCCCGTTTGGTTGAGCTCCTTGATGTCCCAAAAGCACACGTCGCCGTCAACCGTGGAGGCAGCGAGTTGCTCACCATTCGGGTGAAACGCCAGCGCCAGGACCACTCGGCGGTGTTCCAAGACCTCGGTCTCCTTTTTGCGGCCCATAAAACTCCACAGGCGAACGGTCGCATCCCAAGATGCCGATGCCACCATCATACCGTCGGGTCGAAATGCTAGCTTGCTAATGGGCGCCGAATGGCCCGTCAACACGTCGAGCAATTTGCCCGTCTGCATGGACCACACGTAGATGTCAAAGTTATCCGGCGAGGCCGCACACACGAATTCCCCACTGGGATCGACCGCCAGCGTGCTCAGCTGAGTTGGCTCTGGCGTGGTAAACGTTCGAAAGTTGCGGTACCGGATCAGGTCATACGCTCGCACGGTGCCATCCAACGAAGCCGACACCACCACCTGGCCATTTTTGGCAAAGGTCACCGCCGACGCAGGTCCGACATGATCGGAAAATGTCACAAAACAGAATCCTGACACGGCATTCCACAGTTTGACCTTGCCGTCGTCCCCACAGGTGGCAATATATTGGCCGTCCGGCGAATGCGATACCCCGTTCATGTCGTAAAAGTGCCCCTGCTGTTTCAGCACGTACGACTCGGATTGCCATTCCCATACCAGCAGTTGGTGCAACTTTGCGCAGCCCAGCCCGATCCACTCGCCGGTCTGGTTGATGGCCAACGTCGAGATGGCGGTGTTGGACACGCTTAGACGCTGGAGGTTGACAAAATGTGGCAGCTCCCACATTTCAAACACGCCATTGCTATACCCCACCACCAACATCTGGGTCGGCGCGAAAAACGTGGCCGCGGTCACCTGAGCCGATGATTGGTGAAAATAGTGCCGGGCCGTAATTCGAAACTGGTTAATCTTGTGGTCACTATCCTCCTCTCCTAGTGCCAGAGCTCCGTCTATTGCCTTGGGCAGCAGTTGGTCCATGCCCTCGTCGTCGTTATCACTGGTGGAATCCGATTTGTCCACCGCGTGCCGCACCAGCAAGGTGCCATCACGACTCACGCTATAAATCGCCTTGCTGTCGGGGGCCACAAACACTGCTACCAGAGGGCTGGCATGCCCAATCAGGGTACGGTGCGGAACGAGCTTCACCCGTCTCTCGTGGTAGTCTCTGACCTCGTGGACCTTGACCGACATATCCTTGGACCCAGTCAACAGGTACCGGCTGTCGGCTGACCACGTCAGTGTGGTAATATCATCATGGTGTGAGGTGGTTTCACACCAGAGGGTCATGGACGAAAATTCGCGCTCGATACCGGGCGTTTTCCAGATGCGCGCTTTGCCGTCATGGGTCGTCGCCAGAAGCTTGCCGTCGGGGCTGAATTCGGCCGCTGCAACGGGGCCGTGAAACACCATACGCTTGAGCAGCACGCGACGATACAGATTGATTAAAGCACCAAATCCGCGCTCGTCAATAATAAGCAAAAGATTGCCTCGAGGCGCCAAGGCAAGGACTGCCACGTCCCATCGGGTTTGAATCGGCAAAGTACTCGAGCGATTTCTGTAGAAATAAAAAGGAGAGACAGGGCATGCATAGGCCAAAACTCACACATGTATTTACAGCCAATCTGACGGATGAGTAATTGAACAAAGTTGTCGCTGGGCAGAAACAGCAGTGCCTAGTAAGAACTCGGGGGGCATACAAACGAGGAGGAACCAGTTCATAGGCCTTCCATGATGGGGGGGCGGAGCTGGTATGCCGTCTGACACGCAACTTACTTGACCAGGTCAAACATATTGACCTTGTTGCCGACAGGGCTGAACAGGATATTGCCGTCGGGCGAGTACACCAAGTTGCCCTGGTTGTACACCGTCCCGCACATATTGGAAAACTAGCCAAGCACAGGTGATGCCGGCCCATTGTAAAAAAAAACTGCCGATTAACAGACGGTCCAACTTGCGACACGGCCCAACATAACACAGGCAAGCAAAGGGTGCGGCCTAGCAGCGTGCCTGGAAACGCCTTCTCTCACTTGCTTGCCCAGCTGACAGCGTCCCTAGCAACGCTGCTACATCAATGCGCTCGTCAGATAATCACTGGCTAGAAGCATTGGACCAAATCGTGATACTTACCCGAAAATTTGTCCGCATGGTGGCTAGACAGAAGCGGTAGCAGCTAACCCCGGGACAATGAGCAACAGCGAACCGACTGCAATTGATCACGATACTCCGAATGCTGTGCTTGCTTTGCTTTGGCAATACCTCGGCAGATATCAAGGAACTCGACCCTGCACTGACAAGTCAGGTAAGCAGTGCATGCACGTCAACAAATATAGGGCGGAAAGAACGAGTGTTCAAAAAATAGCCAGCTCTAAGGGCATCGCAGATATTATTTGGGCATATGTGGTTGAGGAGAATTTTTCGACTCACTCTGACAAAAAAAAATAAAAAAAAATTGTCAGGCCTGAAGCGCACACCGGCGATCAGTGGGTGGGAGAAAGAAGTACGCATGGTTGATTGTTTTTTCCCCATTGACCGGAAAGGGGTGGTGGTGTTGTTAATTTCTAGCCTGGAATACGGTATAATCTAGTCTCGACATCATAAGTGATCCAGTGGCCTTGATATTATTTCCCCAGACTGAACCGCGCTTTATTGGTGACAATTCTCTCACTCTGAACCGAAGGATCTCGACCGCTTACATACAGCACCACGCTTTATACAGATGAAAAAAGGTCAGAAAGAAAAAGGGAAAAAAGAAATAAGAGGGATAGGTCAGATAGCTGCCACTGGCGAGCAGAATTGGCTGGTCGGCCTATCTAACAAAAATGAATGAACCTTGTGCCATTCACGACATATAGAATGCCCTTTCCACCACCATCACCATCAAAACACAACGCACACAATCACTTCCTTGCAACACACAATGGGGGCCAGGTCCAAGCAATTGCGACCATCCCGCAAAACAGAGTTTGCATTAAGCACGGGGCATCAGGCCAAGGGGTTGATTAGCTGCAGCACCCACTCTGCCTCAGGTATTGGCTAGCCGGATTATTCGATGCGTTGGCGCCACTGCTGATATCAATATTGTTGCCCTGGTTCTTGGTCTGGGCTCGGGCTTCATCCGAGTCCAGGAGGCGCTTTTTAATGTCCCTGCACACCATCCACGGCCATCAGCAGGCAGATTATACATTTGTCACAATCGTGTGAGTTAACCATGGCACAGTAATAGGGTCATCATTGCCAGCCACGCGCAGAGACACTACGTGTGATGGTGTTAGTTTGCACCGTAAATGTGTAAACACAATAATCGCAGCCACCACCTACCTGGCTAAGGAGAAGAAGGCCTCATCGACATTGATGTTGGCCTTTGCGCTAGTTTCCAAGAAGCGGATGTGATATTCATCGGCCAATGACTGCCCTTGCTCCTTGGATATCACCTGGTAAGACCAACCAACAACGTAAAGACATTAGGAACGACAAATAGGGTAAAGGTAAGAAAAATGCACAGTCAGCATGTTTTTAACTACCATTTATACCGTCGGCCTAATTATCCAAATGCTTGATTATGTCACAATGATACCTACCTTCTTTTCATCGATATCACATTTGTTACCAATCAAAATACGGTTGACGCCTTCGTTGGCGTGCTGCTCCACGTTGCGGATCCAATTGTGGATATCTGTCCACCATTGGTTGAAAAAGAATGGTTGGGAATAATTACCGCTAGTTAAACAGCCTGCAATGAGCGCGCGTCGTGGGGAGAGTAAGCCATGCAGGAATGGAGTGTCCGTGCCACGCTGGCCCATAGGTCAAACACCGACGCATGCCAAGACTTACTGTTAAATGAGCGCTCATCAGTGACATCGTACACCAAAAGAATACCCATGGCTCCACGGTAGTACGCTAAAAGCCGCCATTGGTAGTGGGTCAGTCGTTCATTTTATAAGCAATAAGCCAGCTGCACAGTGAGTTAATGCTTTCTTGCCCTGTACCGACACTGCCAAAGGTCTTTTCCTTGGGCCCCCATGACACTATGGCCACTCACCTGTTGTTATCGTGCGGAAGCGCTCCTGACCAGCGGTGTCCCATATCTGCAGCTTGATACGCTTGCCGTCGAGCTCAATGGTCCGAATCTTAAAGTCGATGCCGATAGTGGTGATAAACGATGGCGTGAACGAATCGTCAGAGAATCGGAGAAGCAGACAGCTCTTGCCGACACCTGCACCGGGCAACCAAGGATGCAATAACCCATAGGCAGGACAGGGCGGTTGGTTTAGTGACGTAATCGTAGTGCCCAGCATATCCCTGTAGTGTGGGAAGAGGCGCCAACGGGCCCTATTGGCCCAATCATCAACGGCTAGGTTCTAGGCAGGAGGTCCCCGTGCACCATTTGACGTGTAGGTGTGATAAAGACACAGCACGGCTAGCTGCCACTTACCGGAATCGCCGATGAGCAGCAGTTTGATAAGGAAATCGTAACTGGCGCTTTTACCGGACATGATGCAAGGCAAGCCAATGCACAGGCAAAGGGGGGAATTGCCTAGCAGGTGAAAAAAAGGAGTGTGGACGGGAGGACGGTAAAGGAACACGGCAGCAACGAAGAGAAGAAGAAAGCAGAAAGTAAAGAATAGATGGTGAGAATCTAGAGAAAGAGAAGGAGAAAAGTCTGGGGCTGGTGGTCACCAGAGCACCGACGTGTTTTGTGCAGGACCAGGCGGCATTATGAAGCAGTGGTGGGCAGCGATAAAAGGCGCCTTTCCCCGCCTTTATCCAACAATGTACGCCAACCGGCACAGCCATGGGCCAGCGATTATCGCCGAGCAGTAGCTGCCGTGACAAAGGTGGCAGTCAGTCACCACCCGCAGACGCGCTATCAAGACTTGTGTAGCCCTTGCTCCAGTAGTCATGATGGAAGAGGACGAACAAAACGACGTGGATGGGAAATGGCCGGCGATGCGTGGCTGTTGCCAGAGCTCTACATGGCAACCACGCCCTACAACCAACTGAGCAGACGAACAGAAGCGCATCAAAATGGCGGGCTATCAGTATCGGCCATTGGATGCGCTGACGCCAGCTCGTTCTGCGCGCTCCCAGCATCCCCTGAATGGATATTACCCCTGGCTCAGCCACCAAAGAAGATTGGGCACTGAGCTGGCAGGGCAATGCTCCACTTGATCGGCATATTTCGCAAATGTTGCGGGTAGGTTTTTGTGGTAGGCGTTTTTCATTAACAAGGCAGTAGCGCATCGTCCATCGGATTGAATTAAATGCCAAGCGTCCCTGAATGCCGAGGCAAAACCCTCAACCAGACAACTGTAATGGCAGCGGTATTATAAAATAGTCGCGTGGCCATAAGCACTGTGCTCAAGTCGGGTATACTACTGATTCTCACGCTACAGTGGATCAATGTCTTGCATGGCTCACGCTTGAGAAATATAACCACCGAAAAGGTTTATTTAATAGAAATGAACAATGGTCAGTGGCGTTGTAGTGAATTGCCATGGCCTGTGCTCCAGCCCATAAAAAGATTAAGGCAAGCACGGTGCAACAACCAATGCTGGTGAGAGATTCAGCATAAATTTAAGGCCCCCACTTCCAACCTTTTTGAACACCCCCTGGGCCCGAATTTTGGCCCACACGGCTGTTTTTCACGTCATAAACAATGGATGGGTTTCCAACTTTGCCAAAGGTCTGCTTCGGCTGATTGGTATTGACTACATAGGCTGGATTGCCTTGACCTGTTTGATCCACAGCTGATCTATAAGCTCGACCATCACGGTACTTCTTATGATCCCCCTTTTGACGGCTAGTGGCTTCAGCCACACTCGCCAGGGTCAAGGCCATAACCAGGGCAGCAGCGCAGGAACGAACAGACAACTGCATGGTGCGATAGAGCAATCGACTCGGATGGGAAGGAGACTTGGCAGCGTATCGATGTGTGTGTGTGTTTGGGATGATGATAAACAGGCCGGAATTAGCAGGCCTTATATATGCCAGCACGGACCATGACCCAGACACCGATACTTTGCCAGCTGGCTGATGGCAATGCCAACAACGCGCTTTTTTTCACACCGGCACCCGGTGTCAAGAGGTTGAAAAAAGTGCTGCTTGGCAATGTCATCAATTGTAAACTTTTTAGTGCATTTTTGGCACTATAAGCCAACGGCATATTGAGCCAAGCATGTGGGTGGTAGTACAAACATTCGGCCATATGATGGATTTTTATTCGCTAAGACCGGTCAGCATTGCATGTACATGTTATCGATTGGCAATGACACTAGGCCAACGGCAATGAAGGCCCATGATTGTGACTGCCTACAGCAGTGGAAAGACCGCACGTCGCCATGACTAGAACGTTCACTAGGTGATGGTTGGAATGCCAGCGGTCTGCGGTCTAAAGCAGCCCACTGACCGCAGCTAAATAGCATGTGCTCGCTGATGTGGTCTGTGCAACCAGAGTATTGGTAGCAGTTGCAACGGGCCATGCACTGCAATGCCAAGGCCAACAATCTTCAGCTCCACCGTATGCACTGCAAATTATGAGTAACGCTCGATCCCTCGCTGGCCAACGTGCCCATACGAAGGCATTGGTTGCTACATATCCATGACCCACGGCGTGGGAGCTGGCCATGTTTTCATTCACTATTTCACTAGAAACAGATAAAATAAAATGACTGTACAAGCTGACATGTGCTCCACTGTCTCTAGACACGTCATATGGAACTGGCTAAATTATAATCCAAGCCAATCAGAGAATAGCAGCCCACGTCAGCAGCGACCATGTGCTTTTATTGCTAAAAGAAGTACGGCATCCATCAAAGGCTTTGTTTTTATCTTATAAGTTGACCCAATACGCTAATGAATATGGCAAGTATAATAGGGTAAGTAGGGGTCATATAGAGTGCGAGACGATTTAGCCCAATACACCTTTACCAGGCCCAGTCTTGATGGCTACCTGCAGTAAATAAAATAAGTAAAATCGTGGAAAAACTTGCGCCCTAATGAATACATAGAATAAGCCCCTTCTCGATGTGTTGTATGTCACTCCTCCCACCATTAGGGTGTCTTTAGCACTGCTGTCAGTCACGCCAGTAGAAAACTAAAGGATTGCCTTTAATTTTAGTTTCCGTAGTTTCTGGCATGTTGATTTCCGCCGACCTCAAGTGGTAAGTATCACCAAGTCTCAGAGATATGGCAAACACAATAAGTGACAGGGCGTCCGGCCAGTATGGCATCATGAAGTGGAGAAAGGAGGCGTAACGAATCCCTGCATAAAAGAAAATGATCTAGTTAGGGGCACACGAAAAGAAAAAACAAATAAGCATGGAATACTAAAGAAGGAATTAGGCCTAATATATGTCACTCTGTTTCAATAATTCTAGACGCCAGGACTGGCGTCTATTTGTGACCGAGAAACTAGTTGAGGTCTCTGGTCTTTCTATCTGTCAGGGGTTTAATCGCTTTTATTGAGTATAAAATAGTCCCTGCCTAAAATTGATAAAATTTTTAAAGTAAAAAACTGTTGCAATACTGCAACCGTCGATCTCAAAAGTAAAGGCTGGTGGTAAACACGATATCACGTTTGATCAATGCAGACACCTGCTCCATCTTTTGGTACAGTTGACTATCCCCAATGATTCGGGCTGCAGCACGGACCTCACGGCACGTGTCTTCCAAACGAACAATAGTGCGGACAATGGTTCCTTCCTGAACATCGGTGAGCTTCGTGATCTCGTTAAATGTCAAACCACGCGCCCACTCGTAGACCACTTCCATCAGCCCAAATCGGAGTGTTGTCTCGACTGCCTCTTCCTCCCGCACATCCATAATCCCACACATCTCTTGGACTGCGGCCACTTTTCGGGTAGTAGCAATCAACTCTGCCTTGGCGCGTTCCAAGGCTGGTACCAAATAGGGTTCGCTTGGGCACCGTTCCTGAAAGATAAAGCAGCTCAGCATAGCCGCAATTTCCGGAGGTTCAAAGTCAGCGAGGACGTTTTCCAGGATAAGTTCGGTCAGGACCAGTTCGTCAGCGGTGTTGACCTGTAATCATTCATGGCCCAAGTGAGTGTCGTAGCAGAACAGATTTACCGAATGGTAAACATAATAGAGGAGTTGGTGCAGATGCTCTGATGTGCGTGCACAGGTGGCAATGGGGGACACTTTGGTTTAGCGAGCATGGCGCCTGTGACCCAGCCAAATGGACCATTTGCAATGCCAGCGGGCAAGTGGGCCCACAGCACAAGCGTGTCTTGATACCACGGCAAAAATCCTGTCTCTGTCCACACTATTTCCAATGATCATATCTGGTGCTTAGTTCACACCATGAGCTGTCAAAGAGCTTACCTCGCAAGCCACCCGTCCCTTGAGCTGCACCGTTCCCTGGGTGTCAATGCACCGGAGGGTCTGCAGCACGTCCAAGCGTTGTTCGTAATCAGGTAACAAGTACAGGTTGTGGTCGGACATGGCATGGCGCAATCTTTGGAGCATGGCTTCCAGCTGATGCTGGTAGTTTACCCGCTGGTAATGCAGTACAAGGTGTGGACAGGTCAGACATTCAAATTGGCTCAAAGTGGGCTCGACATCTTGCAGATGCTGGTAAAGAACCTGTACATCGAGGGCTTTGATTTTGCTGCTCCAATCAACTTCTTGCCAGCCTTGCGGCGGGTGAGTCAGCAATGCTTGCAATTCAGTAACAGCAGCATGGCAATTGTTGATCATGCCCTGCGTGTCACCAGCCGGCAGTGGTGCCGACAGGATGTAGCGGGTCGACATGCAGATGTCGTCAAGGGTGAGGGTATGTATCTGAGACTGCAGTGGGGCATTGTCGCTGGTGCCAATGGCAAAGGGATGCAAGGGCCCCTCAGAGTCGGTCACGGGCGCAGGGATAAAGGGGAAATGACTGGGATAGTCGGAGGCAATAGGTGCAGGTTGCGGACGAACGAGCATCAAGCATGCAAACTGCCAGCTGCTAATGGTGCTTGTAGAGAGCTGGGATCCAGTGGTACGAGCCCAGGTGGTCGCTTTACTAGGGCAAGTGAGCATCACACCAAGGCTGGGAAGTTGGCCCGGTGGGTTGACCACCACCACCCGTCCCGGTACCCATATGGGAGAGGCAATGGGCATTGCTCGTAGCAGCCGATACAGCTGATGCCGGGTATCGCACAGGTCCACCCACGCGTCGTGCAATGCTGTTAGCACTGATCCACAGCGGGCGCATTCCTCTGGGGGTGCCAGTGCTTGCAGTCGTGCCTGCGTTTGGTGGAGGAGGCGCTCCCGTTCCGGTAGCGATTGCTGGCTAATGTTTTCCGAAAAGCTCTGCTTCATGACTTCCTCCACCTTTAGCGATTCGACGCGTAGCAGGTTCAAGATCATCGTGTAGGTCAGGCGGAACTGACTCTGCAAGCGGGTGGATGGGCCAAGCAGCATTGTATTCAGCGTGGTCACGTCGGGCACTTCCGAGGGGCACACAATCATCACCACCCCGGTGCTATCCAGGCCGCGTCGCCCAGCGCGTCCCGACATCTGCGTGTATTCGCCGGGTAGCAGGTCTCTCATGCTATGGCCGTCATGCTTTCGAACCGAGGAAAACACCACCGTGCGGGTGGGCATATTGACACCCATGGCAAACGTCTCGGTCGCAAACAGTACTCGCACCAAACCACGCGCAAACAAAATCTCCACAATCTCCTTCAGGATGGGCAGGAGCCCGCCATGGTGCACAGCAATCCCACGTCGTAGCAAGTCGGTCATGCGCACAATTTGGGGCAACGTGCGGTCGGGTTCACGGAGGCGCACCAGGCTCTTGGTGATGAACGACTGCACGGCGTGCTTTTGAACTGCTGTATTAAAATCGGTGTTGGTTAGCCCATTGGCATACTCTTCGCAGCGGCGTCGCGAAAACGTAAAGATTACCGCAGGCAACAACGTCTTTTTGCGCAGGTAGCCGAGCATGTGTACCCATAGACTGGTATCTGGTTGATTCGATCGGCGGTGAAAAGTAGGTCCTGCGACCATCCCGCCACCGCGACCTGCTGCACCACGCCCTCGGCCACCGCGGCTGCTCTGCTTGCCTGCAGCTGGGGCATTGTCATTGGGCTTGCCCTTGGTCTTGATCTGCCATTTTTCTTTCTTTACTTCGGAGGTGAGCGCATCGTGGGCCTCTTTCCATCCGGTTTTGAGAAACCTGCGCTGAGCATCCACCACTTTGTGCGGTTTCTGGTTGACGTACAAAAAGTGCTCCAGCGGTACTGGGCGATAGGTCGTGCTCACCACATAGATGTTCCGCTTGCGGGTGCGTCCCACCCAGTCGGCAAACTCTTGCGTGTTGGGGATCGTAGCCGAGAGCAGCACCAAGCTAATGTGCGCCGGCAGCATGATTATCACCTCCTCCCACACCACCCCTCGCTCTGCATCGTTCAAGTAGTGCACCTCGTCGAATATAACAAATTCCACGTCCCGGATAAGGTCTGCGCCACGGTACAGCATCGACCGCAAGATCTCAGTCGTCATGACCAGGCAGGGGGCCTCGGGCTGGATTTGAATATCACCCGTCAGGATGCCCACATTGTCGGTGCCAAAGGTCTGGCCAAAATCGCGAAACTTTTGGTTGGAAAGGGCCTTGATCGGCGAGGTGTAGAGGGTCTTAGTCATGTGTTTCATCGCCATGGCAATCGCATACTCGGCCACAACCGTTTTGCCCGCTGAGGTGTGGGCGGCAACAAACACCGAATCACCTTGCTCTAAATGGTACACGGCCTGTTTCTGAAACGTATCCAACTCGAAGGGGTACGAGTGGGCCATTTGTGGCACCAATTGGGCAAAATTTTCGAATTTGCCCGAACAATCCACCATGTGGGCCCATTTTTTCTTGATAGTCTGGCTGCCGGCAACTGGCGGTTGCGGATAGGCATCGTTTTTCAAACCAGCCATAACTTCGGCTTCTTCGGGCACATCGGTGGTCGGCAGCGTTGACCCTTGCTGATCAGGACGTACTTTCCGCGTAACATCGGGCATATTGGTTTGGGAGGTAGCTCTGTCGGACGGTATTGATTGACTTGGTTGACTCGTGCGCAGCAAAGTCCCGATGGTACCAGTGGGCTTCGCTGCTAGCCCCAACCGTTGGATCGAATATTTCAGGCATGGCACCACGGTCAAACCAAAAATCAGTAACTAGATGCCCTTATAGAATTATGTTGTAGCATAGGTACCTCGTAAAAGCGAGCTATACCACTGCTGGTGTTGGATGAGCCCACCAAGCACCAGCCATCATTATGGGCTCATTGCTAGTCCTTCTCCCCTTCCTCTCCCTCAGCAATTGATAGTTAATGTTGTACCTTGAAAGGTGGCTCCACGTGTAAACCCTGGTGGAATGGACAATAGGTCTGTTCATGCCAAATAAAGCCAGCTTATCAGCGCATAGGCAACGTAAGCAGTTAATACTAGAATAAAGCTAGCGTTGCTAAGTTGATGAACCTGCTTTGTCCTCAGCGCTCAGGCGCCAACTTGTGGAGAAAAGCAAAAAACACCAACCATTTAAAGCCAGAAGAATGGCTATAAAATGGGCGAACAGGACTATGGTTTGCCGATGGGTTCTTCACAGGCTATAGCTGCTTACCTGGCCCAAACAGTGATAATTCATCGCTGGATGCCTGTGGCTCTGTGGATGGCTGGGAGAGTACTTCGGTAGATAGACCCAGGCCGCCTACGTGAACAAAGCAGAGTATTGGTACATTTGTATATACCAGTCGAATAAGTAATGTAAAATAAATGCGGTAGTGTCGATCAATCCCCTTTGTAAGAGAGTTACACTAGCATGATGTAATGGCTTCGATGACCCAGCAGCAGTGGCTGCTAGAGTCGGCGCTGCTCAAATTTGTTGTAAAATAATTGCCCCAGCATTGCTCACCTGGAGCAAATGGTGTATTGACCGATCGACCTCGGGTGTAGGCAGTTTTGTCCGCTGCAAATCGAACCAACGAAGTGGTATTTTGCATCGTCATCAAGGGATCTTGTTCCACCCTCTGATCAGACCATGCAAACAACGAAAGTAGTCCAAAAATGTAAGTTAGTAGGGATCGCTTGTGAAATGCTCCTACGAGCAAGTACCCTATGGCACATACACGAATGACGATGGTCTCGGGTTTTCTGCTTGCGCTAGGAGAAGCAGATTGTTGCTGATTGGCGTGTTGTACTCTATCATGGCTTCACGTACCTCCTGATGGGCAGTCACGTCCAGGGTAACCAAATCGCGTGTCAAATCGAGGACTGTGGAAGACGTGCCGGGTGGTATGGTCAACAACGCCGGGTAGTCAACTTGACGCGTTAAAGTTCTACACACGATACAGCGCCAAGATAGATGATGCAGTTCCAGTGGTTAGAGTTGGTTTGCAAGGCAGAACGCCTAGTTGGCAGCGGTGCATTCACGGCACCATCATGCCATGAATAGCGGATAAATTATAGACCGCTCAAGGCGGTCAATACTGACTTACCGTTGACTGTGCTTTAACCAATGCTCCGGAAAAATAGGGCTGGGCAAAAGAAATTTTGCCTCCAACTCTTCCGCCACATCCTCGGGGGCGAGTGGTGGATCAATGCCCACCGGAAACTATATATCACAGGAAGTGCATCCATAGTGTAGACAAAAGCTGGTGCATAGACTTTTAAAAGGTGCCCTCCAGTCGATACCCTGTGGGCAGCATCCAGTGAATACCAGTCGTTGCTGCAATGCCAAACTATCGCACACATACCAGCGATTTGAAGGGCCATGCGGTCGGCTGGCCATCAGTATTGGTGTCAAACGGTGAGCAGGCGCTGGGAACTGCCAGTGGAACTTGGTTAAGGCTGTCGGCGCTAATGACATCAAACAGCACTGGCGTTGCAGTCTTTGATGCCGCAGGGCCTAGAGGGTATTTGTTCAATCAATCATAGAAAGCAGCGTGGTTAAAAGAATAAAGACTGGGAAGCCCGGCTAATTCGCTACCCGGGTGAAAATTCAGACATGGCAACTAAGCGCCAGGAAAGCATTGATACCACTCAGGCGTCTGCCATCTCTTTCATGAGTCCTACCAACACTAGCGGATTGATAGTTAAAAACGTCGAGAAAAAACCTACCGGCGGAAGTCAGAGGTGGTGCTGGTTGGTCGGCCATGCTGACTTGTTCAATGCACAGGGAATGAGATGCGCACTGGCAGACAGCGCGCGTTGGGTCAATCGTAGCTGCAATAATCAGCTCCTCAGTAGAAAAAATACGATATCTTGGTGGAATAGCTGGGAAGTGAAATAAACCAGAGGAAAAAGAGGCTAATGCAACAACACGGATCGGCAACAGCTCTGGCAATTTTTGCGGATAGCGACCAGACATGGTTGGTGGCCCGCATTGCGCGGCAGACTCGCCTTGGGCTGCTCTTGGGTTGAGCACAATAAGTACGCTTTCCGGTGCCCGCCATTGGTTTGAGGCCTTGGTCGTCCCTTGGTTATCAAGCGATGCCCTAGTTCTTTCGGTCTTGGCTGCTGTTGTTGTTTGGTGTTGCACAGTTGATTTGGGCATTACATTGCTGCTAAGGACGCCATGATTCTCTCCCTTTACATCATTAACAAGGCGGGTGGCCTGATATACCAGCGCGATTTCAACGAGGGCCTCAACCGCATGTCCAGCAACGACTACCTTATCCTGGCCGGCACATTCCACAGGTAAGTTCATCAAGCAGCGCAGTCTCCTGGCAACAATTGGCTGTGTGGCTATGGCTCGGCCCTCCCTCACCTGATGTTTGGCCTTCAAGCACCTGGCCACGATCACTCTCACTCCTCACCGCTGGCATATATATACACTTTGCTCGGATGGGTGGGCCCTGGTGCATCTCCATGTGGTTGGGGACTAATAGCATTCACGCCATCACATCTCGCATCTCTCCCACAGGCCATTCGGATGGCCTCGAAGTGCTAGAAGCCGAGACTTTCACGTTGCACTGCTTTCAAACGGTCACGGGTAAGCCCAGCGCTCTAAAAGGGGCGCGTATTATCAGCTCGCCAGTGGTCCTGGCCCATGGTCAAGTGCCTCCGAAACCACGCACTGATCACCGAGCTCTCGAACCATAACCATTTCCGTTCTTGAGCTGTATACCAACGCTCTCTGCATATTGAATTTTATTTTTAAGTGTTTAATTTTCTATCGTTGGCTTTTTTGGCATGCTTGGTTAATTTTCTCCAGGGACAAAGTTTTTACTAGTAACCGACCCAGCACACCACAACGTCGAGCAGGGGTTAAAGCGCATTTACGACCTGTACAGCGATTATGTGATGAAAAACCCCTTCTATACCCCAGAAATGCCCATTCGGTTAGAGTTGTTCGACACTCACTTACTTCGCGCCATCCGTACTCTGTAGCCAATTACCAAGGGTTATTTGGCATGTATTTTACGGTTCTGGGCTCCAAGACGAAGGAAAAAGTGTGAATGGGTTACTAGCGCTGGCACCGCTTAGCAGGATTTATAAAAATTGAATCACCAAAGCAAAGTATTCACAGAGGATAAAACGGCAGTCAATGCCAGGCTAGTATCATCGTAGGCGTGCCTTTGATGGAAAAAAAACTCAGCTAACTATGTACTAAGGTGTATAAAAAACGGGTCGACCACCAAACCAAACAGTTGTGTTTCGCCCAACATTTAGAATAAAATACTGCTCCAATACCAGTATATCCAATCACCCTGGAGAGGGGTTACTGAACAGCCTCCAATGGGTTGGCCTTGATATCGACACCTGCGTCCTCGTCGGTCTCAATTCCGATCTCAGCCTAGGGCCATGGCCAGGTCAATACAGCGGTGTACCGCCAATATATCAAACCGGTAAGTTCTGGGCATGGGGGATCAAGTCGCAATAGGTGCATTAGCGGATCGTTGGTTGGACTCTCCAGTGCGGTATAAGGCAAAACAGTGGTTGACCCATTCACATGCCATTCAACTCTTACCATAAAGTCTTTGGGCTTGCCAGGCATGAACTCCGTGATGGGATCTAATATATCCTTGCACTGCCATAATATACACAAGGATGGTCCAACGTAGAGAAGAGACAGTAGGGTTAGCAAAGGCTTTTCCGCATCCACATTGGTTGGATAAATAGTGTACCTGTAGTCACCATGGGAAAGGCATATGCCTGCGCACTGACTGCGTGTTACTATCCGTGGCAAAGGACGCAAGCAGGTTGCCATGGCCTTTTCTGTATGTACATGCCAACCCCATGCAAAACTAAGGGGAAAAACCCACACCATTTGCTTTCGTTTCTTCCAATGCTTGCGGTTCTCCTCAAACGATTTTTCGATTCGTTTTTTGTCAGCCTCTGACATGATATTGTCACCGGAACGCAACGTGGCTAGGCGCGCCTCAAATTGTTCATTCTGCAGAGCATTGGATCCAGCATAAAACCAAAAAAGACATAGCTGGTCCGGCAACCAGCTGGTGAGCATTCGCTTTATTCCAAAGGCATCGGTCTCCTACCTTGCCACGCGGGTGCCCAGCACCGCTATTTAGCCCTGCATGCCAATGCTTACCTCCTTGGTCAGCTGGTCGATGCGTTCCTTGATTTGTTCCGTGGTGAGGGCGCTATTAAGACCACCCAGCGCTATACCAGCGATGCCAATTGCGTGCAGCCAACGCAAAAAAAGCCCTACTGAGTGGATCTAACCTCGAGTTACTGGAGGGTCAGATTTAGAAGCATGTCCAGCGATGATTCTCTTCCAGGCAGCACCCCAACACCTTTGGAATGCCACACGTACTAGAACTTAGCTGACGCTGTTGCTCTTTGTGATCGGCTATTTCTGATTTTAACCGTTCAATTTCCTGGTCCATCTCCGTCAATTCCTCGGCAGATGGCGCTTCTTGGTCATCCTACCGTGACAACAATACCATACCAAGGATCAGGCACAATGGGTGGTCCAAAAATTAGCCCTGCAGTTGCGCTAACGAGCAAGCGGTCACGGAGCTACTCCAAAAAATAGAAGCTATACTAACCTGCTTGGCCACAAAGACCGACTGTTTGCCGTATGTCTTGCCGTGAATTTCCCCGCGTTCCTGCAGTTGGACCAGAATCTTTTGAATGTTGGGCTTGGTAAGAGCCCCATGAAGGTTGTTGCAGATATCGGCTAACGGTTTCTCCCCAAAATATAAAAAGATCCAGACCAAAAGTGTGCCCGTCAGAAGAGCTGAGTTGCCAACGATGCATACTGCCACCATATTTGCCAATACAAGTCTATTTGGGACGCTGGTGAAGCAAAACAGACGCATGCCAGTGCCCGGCCTTAATACTTACTAGCGCTGTATGGTCGGTTCATTTTGTTCAAATAGTCAAGAACCAGCTGGTCGCCTAACCCAGGAAAAAAAGGCCCAGGGCATCACACCACCATATATGGTTACTCCTTCGGTTAGCGCTGGTATCCTAAACAGAGCCTATCGGCCGTTAAGTGACCAGCCCTGTTGTCCTGGTCACGCTTGGGAAATCTTGGGAGGGGCCACAACTACAAGATGCCCATTTGTACTTGAACACAAACGGGTTCATGTGCTGTATTTACCGTCAGCTGTCTTGGCCCTTTTGCTCGGTGGAGCCATGGTTTGTCGCTAGGAAACTCGGGCGAGGGTGTGTATATGTTTGGAGTCGGGCAGTTGGCGATTTGCGAGAGCAAAAAACCCGGTTTTAGTGGAAATCACAACAATTCAACCAAATAAGGCAGAACAAGGAAAAAATAACCAATGCAATTCTACTAAACCAACAAAAGGTGTGTTCAGATTAGCTCAGGGCGACCGACCCTGGGTGTCCTAGGCAGTCACCCAGGCGCATAGACGCTGAAGAGTACTTTGGTGAGCATGTGTGTTAAAAATACGCTGCCGCAGTACACCACGTGACCTTTAGGTGCTTGCTGGACCAAGTCACGCGAGGCTAACTAGACATTTGGTGCACCAAAACAACCTCATTGTTTAGGCCAGTACGATTGGACAACACCTGCTTCAAATGTAAATAATCTATATTGTGTCAGCCGACCATGCAAGACACACGGTGAAGAGCTGTGGGCGGTGATCGCTTCGTTTGAGTGGCAAATAGGCAAAAGAAAAAAGACTAAACTCAGCTTCCGTGCATGGGCCACACACTTTGGTCTTTGTCCGGGTGCGTGCTGGCTTGCGCCGAGTGCCAAACGTGTTCTAGCGGATACGAACGCGCTTTACCCGCACCATTTGGGAAAAAAATAGGAACAACAGCTACAGTACCATAGCAAGTCAGAGAACCAGCTAATCACCTGTTGCTGCGTGCATTGGCACCCAGCGCTACGAACCACCCACCCAAGCACCCTGGCGAGCCTGTATTGATATGACACCCGCACCTCTCAGCGCCATGACGGGGTGACTGTCAAACAGAAACATTAGTAAACAGCCCTTGCTCTGCTTTGCGCTTCTCCACGCAACGCTATTCCACTGCATATTGGATATCATTGACTTGGCAGGTGTTGTGGGGGATCGTTGATACCAAAACGACGGGCGTTGGATTATTGGTGCTTTGATTGTATCTGTTGCTTTAATTTTGTTTTTGCCATTGTCGGTTGGCAGTGAGTGCAGGCTGAAGCTCTCTCTTTCGCATTGCCCCTCGACGATAGCTCAACGCGTCTCAAACGTCACGCAATCGCGGCGTTTCAGTTATCCCGGCCGGGTTGCTGGTCACAATCAAGCGTTTCCTTGCTGGCGCGTGGTGGGCCAGCAAGGACCAGGCATACTGAGGAGATCCGTTCTAGCGCACCTATACTTCCTGCCGTGTCTGCCTTGCGCGTGCAATTCCGCCCTCGACCAAATTCTGTTAGGCAGCCCCACATTGCTTAGCCTGTTATAACTGTCCCATTGGCAAAAGTGTCAGCGGCTCGACCCCTGCTGACCACGAACCATGATGACCAATCCAGATACCACTGCGCTAGAAGCACCACCCACCAGCATGGATACGCTGCCAGCAGCCGAACCGGACACGAGTCTAGAGTCTCGTTCGTCTAAGCCCATACCGCCGCGCAAACAGCCCACCAAGCGTAAACGAGGTGCGGAGACAACCACTACCTTGTCTGCCCAGGAAGAAGAGGCGATGAGCTCAGCACTCATCGCCAAGCTATTGCAACAAGACCAGAACCAATTCTACGGGGCTGCGAGCGGCCCAGATGCCACTGCCAGCTACTACGCGGAGTATGACCATACTGGGCAGTATGGTGGGTATAATGATGGCTCGATGTATGCTGTGAATGACGACAGCGATGCCGACTACAGCGATGATGAGGAGTACAACCCAACAGGCAAGGCCAAAGGTCGGGCCAAAAAGGTATCCAGCCGCCCCAGCCAGAGCTCTGCTGCTCGTGGCCGTCGCCGCAAGAACCAGGGCGCTTCACCAAGAAGCACACCTGACCGTGCAAAACATGGGGAAAAAACGGCTGACGCCATCACGGCAACCACCTCACCATTAAAGGATGGTGTTCACCTCGCGCCGAGCGGTTTGGCTACTGCTGCTTCGCCCAAACAGGTCAAGCGCGCCAAACCGTTGACCACCGACTCACCGTACCGGACTGGCGCCTATTTGGACGAGGAGCGTCAGCGGTTTGCCGAAGCCCTCGAGCTCTATGGTCGCGACTGGAAGCAGGTGGTGGCTCATGTGGCCACGCGTGATGAAAAATCCATTCGCAGCCACGCTCAGAAACACTTTATTAAACTGTATCGCGACAATATCCCGCTGCCGGCCAAGGTCCAAGAATCGGGAAAAGGATACACCTTGTCTGGGTTACCGCTGGATCCTGATTCGGCTTCAGCACGCGTGTACCTTCATAAGCGAACGCAAGGAGCTCGTGGCGTAAACCACCTGTCTCCCAGCACCAAATCAGAGCCCAGGACGGTGCCAGAGTCGGCCAACGATACCGTGATCATGCCCCACACCCCGGCGTCAGCACCTGTCCCGAGTTTAACACCTCCCACGGGTACTGCAAGCCCAGCAATGGCAGCCCAACTTCCTTCCGACCATTCTTCCGAAGCCCAGGCTGCAGTGCTTTCTTCTGACAGGCCACTGGGCTCCGCATCCACCGACTTTGCTGGACCAAGTGACAAGGCGGTCGCCGAGAATGATGTCTGTACCGCTCCGTTTAGTGCTGCTGATGCTAACCGTACTGCTGTTCGGTAAGTGACACTTGCAAGTATTTGTGGTGTTGGTTTTTTCGAATACATTAGATTACCCACGCCTTTGTTTTTGCGATTGATCAATGGTATACCAAAGGCAGTGCGTACCTGGCAGCTAATTATGAAAGAAAACCATTACTGGGCTGTTGTGAATTTCGTTTTATGATGTTTTGCTTAATAGTGCTGATCGTCCCGTCAAGCCTAAAATCCAAAAGCGAACTGCTCACTCGGACGAAATGATTTCGTCACCTCGCAAGCCTACAAAAGAACTGGCCAAACCGCTCGCAAGCTCACCAAAGTCGGCCATGGTTCTCCAAAAAAGTCCTTTTATTCCTTTCAGTGAGCGCACCGACTATGCCAAGAACCGTCCACGCCGAGATCGAGCCACTCGCTCGTTAGCACTGGCCGATGACACGTAAGTCTCTTGTTGGTTTACAATAGGCAATGGGTGGACGATAGAACGCGTTTCCTTCCGTAACAAAGGCCACTCACATGTTGAAGGCAAACACAGACCATGGACACATATTTCTTACCATGCCAAATCGACATGCAACATATATGTTGGAATGCCCATTGTCAACCACCACTTGACGACGCATGGCTTACCCTATCATACCGATCTGGTTATAGCGACCCACTGTCATTGGTCAAATGCAGTGCCTTTACGGGTACCCCCAACTCGGATACCACCGGGTGTCAGCCATTCGACATGCAGGTTTGCTCCAACGCCTTCTTAGGCATGGACTTTCACGCTCATTTAATGCAATCCGAGATCATTGGGTTCCTGGCGGGCAAGTGGAACGCAGACACTAAGCAACTTGACATCCAGTATGCCTTTCCGTGCCGTGCGTTGCAGTCGCCGGGGCAAAACGCTAGCGTCAATGTGGAAATGGACCCGACCTCAGAGCTAGAGGTGCGCCAGCAGATTCGGGACTTTGACTTGCAAGTAGTGGGTTGGTACCATTCCCACCCTTGCTTTTTGCCGGACCCTTCGTTGGTAGATCTGGAAAATCAGTGCAATTATCAAACACTCTTTCGCAACCCCAACGACATGGCTGAGCCTTTTGTGGGCGCCATTGTGGGCCCATACGACCCCAACCTTCCGGGCTCGGTTTCGGTGGTGAATTGGTTTTACATTGACGCCAAACGAGTGCAGCCGTTGTCCCACCGATCCTCCACCCACGGCATTGACTTTGCCACGTTGTCCGACCCATCGACGGTGGCCAAGAAATTGACATTCAAGTATTCGGAGGATGCGAGTTTACCCGGATGGCAGGCCGATCTGTTGCTACAACTGCTGGCCCGGTACCAACACGAACCGTTGCGCACCCCGTTGCACGAACCTTGGAAGCGGGGTTCAACGGAGACTGCCTTGGATAAAATGCTGACCAGTTTGGTGTTTCGCATGAGTTGGGTACGAACACTCAACGATGCGACCTGGCCGAAAACCACGGCTGCCCAGAAAGACATTACGCGCGTTGCCCTCGTCGATGACCAGACCAAGGACACTGTGTTCGACCAGTTGGCTACTCACGCCACTCGAGATACCACTGGGCCTCTTGAACTCACCGATTTATCGCCAGCTGCTGCCATCCCAGCCACCTGCGTGGTTGAGCCCTTAGTTGCAGCTATACCGAACGAACCGTCAGAACCAACCCCTGCGGCAAATACAGTACCTACGGTGGCCCCATCCCTGCCGGCAACAAGCAATGCTGTGCCATCCGCTTCTGCAGGGCCTCCAGGCTGTGCAGATGCACAGGTAACGCAAGCCAATCCTTTTACGTTTAAATTAACCCTGTCCCACGCTGTACTTTGTCAAGACTCCTTGCTGAGAGGGATTCTTGAAGCCAGCGCTGCTTGGAAATAGCAGCGGATTTCCAGACTGCTGGTGCACCCATGCAATACATAGGTATGATGGTGGTGTTTTTTTTGGCTCAATCTTTTTTTTTGCATTGGCTTTGCCGCGAATCACCAGGCTAGAAAGAGACTGCACTGCTAGATAGTGTGGAATTGTCGGTATTGAGCTGTTAACTGGATAAAAGTTTGTTTTTGTTGCTATGCATAGTATTGCAGAGCTGGCCTCATTGAATCTGTCCTGCTATTGACAGAATATTTAATCATGGCCTTACCATCCATAGCAACTTTTCTTACGCCACGTGATGTAGGATTTCGGTATGGTGGGGTTTGTTGATGCGCTGGCCTAGTGTCGTGCATGCTTTGGCCTTTTATGACAGATTTGTTGTTACTAGCTTGCTTCGCTCCTGTCATTTTTACCACTCTCGCGTTTAACTTTTTTATTTGCTTTGATCGCTCATGGTGGCGCTTTGCTATGACTGCTGGGTGATTGCTACAAGTGCTAGCTAATGGGCTTGCTGGGTTCAAGCAGTTGCTTGCAGTCACAATATACTCCACCCAGGACACATGGGCCAAATGCAAGGCTGAACAGCTTCCAAAGCTTATTCAGATAGCTATTGATGAAGCAGCTGACATTAATGAAAGGAGCCAGCTGTCTATCTTGAGTTGATACCCATGTTTTGATAGTCAGCAATTCTTAATAAATTTCATTTCTTCCTCATCAGTCAGGCAATGGCCAGGGAAATAGGTACATGTGCATGATGATTTATCTGACCATTATACTGGTCTGAAAAACATGTGCACCTTGCTCTGCATCAATGTTCACGCCTCAGATGCTGCATGGAAAGTGTACTTGTTAGTGCGGGATGCCAAGGGAGATGTGGCACTATGGGATGTGTGCTGCATTATCAAATACGCACTAAAATATGAAACTTATCACTCTAAATTATTAGAATATAATGTTAAAGGCTTATACTGCTCTGTAGTGACCTGGGCAAAGCTACAGCATGAGCTGAAGAAGCATGCTTACAGTCTGCACAAGGATGTATCTATGTGTGGGCCAAGAATCTCCCTCAGCCAAAGTGCTGGTTTGGAACAGCAATTTGTAAGCAGTGCCATAAATAATGCTCATTTTTTTAAAAAAAGTATGATTTAAGGTAAAGGTAGGATAGCCTGGCTGCCATTTTGTGAAGCTGAGGCTCTTCTTAAAGCGAGGTGCCAAAAGATTTCATTACAACATGGTTGATAATGATATTTTGCTTCATGCAATACAGCCACTGTCTTCATGTGACATGGTTTCACAAAAGCACATTAGGTTATTTTGTTGTTGCTGTTATCATTTACCTCATATGCAACAGGACTGGTCAAAACAGCACATTGTTTTTTGTTTGACTTTGTAATATTGCCTCTGTTACTTAAAACTATTAACATGCAATCTATTAATGGCTGGGGAATCACTTCAGGGACTAGCTAATGAGTTTTGTGGATTTTGAGCAACTACTCAAGCAGGCCTTGAAATTAATGCAGGTCAATAAAGTATGATGAGAATTAAATTAGCTCCTAGATGGTGTGCAATGGTCTGTTGACAATGCTGAATGCATGATAGCCAAGGAATGTGATGAGATACAGGCTAGGTACAAACAGTTTGATGCATGGCAATTTCGGCCTTTGGATTTTTCTATAGTGCCTGTGAAGAGTGACATGGATGAAAGGATGCCTGTGAACCAATATTTTATAGATTTTACTGATGACTTAGACCACATCCAAAAGCTATTCTGTATCAGTGTGCGCACACTGGAATATACTTGGCAAGGTATGCTTGCCCTAAATCAGGAGACAGAGGATCACAGCACCCAGCTTCTCATCTAATCCTTGGGGGATTCCCTTGCTTTTGGTACCAACAAGGCCAACTGGGTGGAAATGACATTTCATAATCAGATTGGCAAGTGCACCAAGCAGCCACCTATTGTCCATGAGCAGATGGTGAGATGAGGCTAAGTACCAGCCTGTCTTATATTAATATTCCCAATGTGTATGCTGCTCTGCCCCTGCTGGTGACCAGTGGGGATCATGGCTTTGTGGTCCCAGATGCAACATTTCAATTCAAATTGGTGTAACAATGAAGCACATTACCAGTGCAAAGCCTGGCACCAGTAAAAATGTCTTAAATAATGGTTGGTCTTCCCATTCCTCCCCAG
This sequence comes from Dimargaris xerosporica, assembly GCA_027576955.1. Lineage (NCBI taxonomy): Eukaryota > Fungi > Kickxellomycota > Dimargaritomycetes > Dimargaritales > Dimargaritaceae > Dimargaris > Dimargaris xerosporica. Next base: position 28,019 of record JANBQA010000089.1, read on the forward strand.
TAGCAGTGAGTCAATTTTATCCCAAAACACATAAATTTATAACATTACCAATTAGGCATTTTATTACCAATGCTTGCAAGCGAATGACGATGCTTCAGGGCACATTGTCTGTTGCCAACGTGCGATGCCATCAAGCCTCACCCAGGGCCTTGCTGGCGTATTCCAGCCAGCTCCCGCGATAGTTTTTGGCGCTGTCAAACAGCAAATTTTATCAAGGCAACCCACCAGCACACCGTGCAATGACAGCTGAAGTTAGCGCAATGCTTTCACCAGAAAAAAATCCAATTCCTTTGCACTCGCCTTGCCTATAGGCATCATGGCCATCTCAGCAAAACCTATTAATTTTATCCATGGCCGTGGCTCCTTTGGACTTACTTTGTAAATCCCATTTGCTTTGCAATATCAGCTGCCTTTCCAGCACGCACCCCCGACCGGCAGTAAAAAATCACCTGGTCGGTGGGCGAGGGCTTGGTGAAGTGGTACTGACGTTCAAAATCCTTATCTGGCAGTGCCAGCGCATCCTGTACTTGACCCATGGGAACCATGTGGCAGGTAGGGATAGACCCAGTGCTGGCGATTTCATCCGGTTCACGCACATCGACCAGCACGTATGGTTTGGTAGTGGGCGGCTGGTTACCGGCTGTAGCAGAAGGCAGCCCATGGATGAGCGCACGCAGCTCGTCGTACGTGACTAACCCTGGCTCGCTCGATTCGTCATGACCCTTGAACCGCCAGGATGTGGTCTGCACCAACCGAGGGCTCGTACCTGTGGTCAGGCGTCTTGACCCACCGCCCACTGCCCATGTTGGCTGAAATGCTCCCCGGCAGCGGGTTTGAGATAAAGCTCGGCGAGCAGAGACAAAGAAAGCCATGGTATCAGTTAATAGAAAACACTTAGGCAACCAGAATTCAAGTATAGGCGAATGCGCTTTACAACACAGCGGCAGTAAACCGGAACATGGCCGCAGCTGCGCGTCTTTCAGCCCACTCGGTTTCGAGTGACCACTCAGTCTCAAAATGTGGATTCACACGTGATGCCATCGTTCCTAGCGTGTGGGGAGAGCACCACACTGTGAGGGCCCGGTTTATTTGTTTACGTTGGCAAGTCCAGTGTCGGGCAGTCAGCGGGGTGTATTTTCAATGCCAACGCGCGCGCCTTTCCCTCTCCCGTGGCCACTAGTTCCTTTTAATTGCACTTTGCTACTACATCCAGCACAGGCAGCGTTACCACGATGATCAGCCAAGTAACGAATTCAGTCGACCCGGTAAGCGCTCTTGCCACGCGGGGTCGCCATGAAGAGCACCAGTACCTAGACCTCGTGTCACGCATCATCGACCACGGCGAGAAGCGTGCCG
>JANBQA010000090.1:0-29358 GCA_027576955.1 Dimargaris xerosporica
AGGTAAATTTGCGTGGGGGTGAGCCCAGTTCGAGGGTGGTCGTGTACACGCTGTTCAGTGGGAAATTGGTAGGGGTATCAATGGCTTTCTTGGCCTTGGCCCGGTGAGGGAGATATTTGGCCAAAAAGGCTTTGGGGTAGTATGTTTTGGGCGCTGCAGAGTTGGTAGTACGTCGTAGTGCTGGTGCCAAGGGTAGGCGAAGCTCCTCTGCTAGCCCCAGTGGAGCAAAGGCTAGCACCACTAGGCCACACCACCACAAACCAAGCATGGTGACAGGATTGGGGCGCGAGTCAGACTTGGCAATAGCTCGCAAAATGGGCAAAAGAAAATAGAAAATGACTACAGGCCAACTGCAGGCAAGGTAAAGGGCGTTAAACACAAACGCTAAAAGGGCATAACGTATGATGCCCTTGGCCTACTAGCCTCGTGTGCAGGCTGATAGCATCTGTGAACAGTTGGCTGATTTTGGTAGCGTCACTTGATAAAAAATGCTCACTCAGAGCTTGACTGTCAGCTATTTATAGATAATCAGAGGCGAGCCTCGTAGCGTAGTGCAGGCAACGGTCATTGCAGTTATGCAATGCTTGGTTGCCAAAGCGACCCTAATGTCATGACAGCTTGTTTCATTTGGGTACTGTCCTTTTTTCATGCCGTCCAATTACTAATAAATGTAAAGTGTACTACGAAAAGCGTGGCAACGTCTAATGATCAAGTCTTGTCTGGCTTGGCCATGGCCTTTGGTTTTGAATGCATAGGAGAAGCGCGTTGAGGCCATGACAAGGGGGAATAGGTTAAACGCTAATGACTGTGTGTGAACCGTTTGGGGGGATGTTGCAGTCTTGGCCTGCTGGCCTTGGCTCAACATATTGAGTAGGAAAGAGCAGCTAAAACAGGTCAGTCGCTTGTGGTCTTAAGCACCGTCACCTGAACGGTCACCCTTGGTAGGAGATCATGGCACCTTTAATTGGTAATAAAGAGCGTCCACAGGACGGCAATAGTAGTACCAGTCACATTGAGTAAATGGCTCTCAGCGTACGTGGGGGTGTGTGATACCAAAGTACCACGTATAGCTCATGGGACGGTACAGTTGTTGGTCAGCAGGCCGTGCCAGCTGACGTGGCGTTGGGCAGACCTTGGGCCAACAAGGGAGTGCTGGGTTATGCTGGTGAGAAGGTGCCGCCCATTCGTCTTGCACCACCTGAAAAAAACACCTTGCGCAGCCAGGCTCAGCAAATACGAGCTATTAAAATCCGCTTGCAGTAGATGTGCGCCCGGCTCACGACCAACTAGCTTCGTTTGGTGAGTGGACAGACCTCTCGGCAGGGTTAGGCATACTTGTTGCCTTTAAACGCGTGGTGAGGAAAGTTTGAGCATCAACTAGAGAGGGTGATGCCTCCAACCGCGCTAATCCAATGGACGCCACTTGGAAACCTGTCACACCAGAAATGGTCATATTGGATGGCCACCGTTGCACAGTTTGAGGCTTTATCTCAATGCGCAGAGTATGTCGTTTCCATGAAACGGCGTCGACAAATCTCAGGCAGCCTGGAGTGAGAAACGATGTCTATTGGCTCTCCATATGCATTGCGGCTAATACCAATTCCCGGTAGTATAGATGGGAATGCGGAGGAGCTAGCATCGGTGAAGGCTGTGGGACCTGTCAATGAGAAACAAGGCAAGTCACTATGATGACCGATACATTGGCCACTGTAGTGAGTCCATGACCAGCGGATACTGCTGGACAGTAATTACAAATGGCATTTTAATGGCGGCCTCTTACCTTATTGGTTTAGAAATACGACCGATCAAAAGTATACGGTGCACGCGTGTGCAGCCAGCCGTTTTTAAGATCGGTATCAACTGACGTGGAGTTCGTGGATCATTGACGTTGGGGAGCGACTGGTAACCGCCAATTGCATTAGGTTGGGACCGCTGAGGTAATACGCCAGATTTATTGACCTTTTACACACACACACGCAGGCCCTGCCCTTGGACATCACAAAAAAGAGCGTGGCCGTAACGAAAAGTTGAGGTAAGTGCTTACTCCACGTGATCGAGTGCCGCATTCGCTGATTGCCGCCTACTCATTATCCGTGTGCAAAGTACATCGACCTGGTCAAAGATGCGGGAATTGGACACGAAAGCTCCCTAGCGTAATTCGTGGCCGTGTTCTCTGGCAACTGTTATCCCGAATCCTTGAGCTCCCAAGCGCTGCCATTCCACTGCCTGGCTTGAGAAGGCGTTGATTGTGGAGCTCATGGGGTTGGACGTTGCTCGGCTAAAGTGCTATCTGCTTATCCCAACGCACTGCTTATGGTTCTAGATTACGTACTTGGTCGGTTACAAACACTCCTTAATCACCTTTTGACCCCATAGCGCATCTCCTCGTGCCCAAGCTCATTGGCGATTCTAACGTGTGGGATGCCACCTCGCGACAATCACAAGCCATCCGGCCACAGCAGCTACCCTGCAGCGCGTGGGCCTTATCATCACGCGAGCAGCGGTAGTGGTGGCCCTCCGCACAATAACCATGGCTATGGCAATCACGGGCCCAATCCGCCTCCGCTAGGGAATCACAGCGCGCGCGGGCCGCCTGCGTATGGGGCCCATGGAACGCATTCCGACGCCTACGCCAGCGGCCCAGCATCTCATCATGCTGCTCATTCGCGTTCGGGTCATCTGAGTTCAGCGTCGGCGTCAGCCCATCGCCCTGGAGGCCATGGCCATACACACAACGCTTTTCATAGCGGCCGCACGCACCCACCACAGGGCTCAGGATCAGCCTTGGCCCATAGTACCAAGGGTGTCAGTAGCCGGAACGAATCCGACCCCCTATTGCAGCGCTATACGTTGAAGCCGCCCGGAGATCTGCCATCCTTTATGGACAACAGTGCCACTTTAGGATTCCCTGGCTTCTTTCCCCAACTCTCCCGCCAACCCGAGGACCAGCTTACCGAGCGCAACGTTCGTCATGGGTATGCTGGACACGCGGTGATTGATGCCGATGCTTCATCGATCCATGATCTTATGTTCGATCGGCTGCAAGACGGTGATTTTGTTCGAAAATTAGGAACGTATGCCCTGGACATTCTCAGGCAGCAGAGCGCTGCATTGACCACCACCAACTCCGAAGCATCCCGAACCAGCCCCACTAAGCTGGAACGAACCCTGAGCACCGACTCATCGCGCCTTTCAACCGATGTTCAGACAAACTTTACAGGGCCGCGATGGCATCTTGCCGCCAAGATTGGCACCCGCTCGTACTTCCAGCCTCCTGTAACCAAGTACATTGCTGATACCACCGAGCGAGACAAGTGGTGGCAGCAGTTGGCCGACCCTACAGTTCCATTGGTAACTTTAGCCAAGTCCATCCCACGCGGCCAACGGATGGACCGTTTGTTGGAAACCTTGGTGCAGCACTTGGTTCCCCTCACCCGTGCTATTTGGGTGATTCAAGTTGTTGGGTGCGATGAAATCCAAGCAGCCATGCAGACCAAAGGAGGCCAGCCCTTGGTCCAGGCTGTGGAAGGCTATACCCGCACCTGGTCGCTGTGTTGGCTGGACTATACTAAAAAGTTGCTTCAAGAGGTGACCTCAACGGGCCCACCTACCAACACTGCTTCCCCCGATCCTCCAGGACCGGCATCGGCTGACGCCACGGTGGCACGTGTCCAACCATTTGCTAGCGCGGAAGCTCAGCGGCAATGGGTCGATCGGTGGTCGTATGTGTGGCGATTAGCACGCTACCAATGTGACCAGGAATTGCTTGATATTCGTCGGTTGCTCCGGTGGATTATCGACGAAGTGTCTTCCACGGACAAGCTGGAGCACTTTGTGCTGCTACTGCCTTGTTTAATAGAGTACATTCCCGACATCAAACGCGCCCGTTTTTTGCTTCGCCGACTGGTTACTTCCCTGGGCGACCGGTTCGTATTTTTCACCCACCAGTACCGCCTGCCCAATCGACTATGGAAGGTGTTGGTCGGTGTGTTTCGCGAGCTGTTTCTCTCTTGCCCCGATGCTTTTGTGGACCCCTCCACCTGGTCCCAGAAACGGGCGCTTTGGCAGAGACTACTTTTTGATACATCCTGCCACGCTCGGCCGCCAGCGCCATTGCTTGATATTGATATTGCCAACGATGGGCCCTTGCGGCCGTTTACGACCGAATGGCGATTGACTAATGGCCAAGGCGGGGAAAAGGCATTGGATGCTTATGGCTCCCCAGGTTCTCCGGGGTCGTGGTTACGGGCCCTCTGGCATCAAGTGGATTCACGCAACGCTGTTTTTACGGCACCAGGGCAGATCCCGCTGACCCTAAGGCAGCCATCAGCGAGTGTCCAGAGCTACGGTACCCAACCCGGTCCCCTGCACGACACGCCTTTGGCGGCTTGGATCGCCGCCTGTGGGTATGCTCATGTCTTTGGTCGTCTCACCCCATTGACCTGTCTGGAGCTTGACGGCCAGTTGGACGCTATGGCCACGACCTCTCGACCCGTACCGTGTGGTTTTCAATGGCTGACCCAGCTCAAGACTGTCTACGAGCGCCAGTGCACCATAGATGCAGACAAGGGCGCCCTGGTGCCCATTGGAGAGTCGCTGTCATTTGTCCAGTTTGTCGTTCTATGGTTAGCACGATGGGTGATCAGGCAACCCAACATCACGCATGTGCACCGTCGGCCTGCTGATTCCGACACTGACCTGATGGATGCCAGTAATTCGATGGTGGACGTGCGGCGGATCTACACTACTTGCTTGATCTTGAACGTGTTTAAGTTGGTGGGCCTCAGCCCCAGTAAACCCAAGGGTCCAGGGCTAGGATCACTAGCGATGCATGCGGACCCATCGGCCCTAACTCATGGAACAGCCCCTTCCTCGGTGGCGTTAACCCCACGGCTATTACCGCCACAAGAGAGTATCGTGGAGCGCTATGCCACTTTGGACGACCTTGCGCGAGCCATTCGCACTCAGTCCGAGAACCACCCCCACATGGTGGCGCCCATCCACCGACGGCAGCGACTCCTGCAGGATGCGCTGGAGGCCTGTTTGGCTCAGATCCAGGCTTCCCCTTTGGAACCAGCCCTTGCCTACGTGGTCACCGAGCTGACCAAGGCCAACCTGTTTTCATATTCTCACTACGTGCAAAAGATCATTGCCCGCGGTCAACTGCCGCCGCCATCGGGTCAAGCCTCAAGCGACCTGTTGCTAACTTCGCCAATCATCCCTCATGCACCTCGGGTCGGCGATAGCCCCAACCTGCGCTCGCCCCGCACGCTCACACATCCTATGGCGGTGTCACATGTGGGCTTTCTTCGTCACTTGGGCATATTAAGCGAAGGCGAACTTCAGGCCCGTCAAGTGGTTTTGTACAAGTCCAACCATCTCAAGTTTGACCACCCTGACTCCAGCTTATTCCAGCCGCTAGCGTCGCCTCCGCTGTCGCTATCGCCCATTCGCCAGGAGCTGGATGAATTTCGTGTGCTACTGTATTGGCAAGCACAGATTGCCGCGCGCCTGCCGTGGATGGTGGCGTACGATGCACAAACGCGATGTGACCAGCCGCTGTCGTCGGCACTGTTATTTCGTTTAATGGCCAACTTTCGTGCTCACAGCGCCGTTGGCTCCACGGTGGACAAAGCCCAACCTTCCACGTGGCGACCCCAAGTCCTGGTGCCAACAGTGGCGGCAACCACAGTAGCCGATGAAGCCATGGCTATGGATGCTGACTCGTGGTCAGGGCCCCGTTTAGCCGAGCAGATTGCTCCGCGAACGGAGTCGGTAGAACAAGCCTGGATGCCCGCTCAACTTGATCGCATCTTGCCCTCGGAAGTGGTAGCTGATTCACTGTGGAGCGTGATCTTTGGGTCTACGGATTTGGCGTCCAAACCCATGGCGACGACCCTCACGCCATACCTTGCCTCACGCCTCATTCACTCGTGGCTTCTTCCGATGGTGCGCTATTTTATTGTCAAGGAGACGGAGATTGGTGTGGACAACTGGCGGGTTATAACGCAACCGGGGGCGTCGCTGCTGAATAGCCGCCAGCTATGCACAATCTTTTACATCCTGGCGCAGGTGGAGCTGGCGGTGTCGTCACCCAAGACCCAACCCCTTGTCAACTCGTTGCCCTTGGCAGTGAAGGAATCATTAACTGGTTGGCCAGACGATGTGGGCACGGCTGCTGTCAAACACCGCTGGGAAATCACCCGCTGGTTGCTGGATCGGACTATCGACCGTCGATTAACTGCGATGCTGATCAACGACCTGGTCACCTGGCGGTTCCACTACCCTGCACTGGTGACCGACCTTGGCAGTTTGTGGGATTTGCTCCGCAGTCAGCTGAGCCAGGCATTGGCCACGGGGATATGCCACCTGGGCCTTGTCCAGTACGCTGTAACCTTTGTGTCGGAGAGTGGGCTAACACCTGCGCAAACCAAAGCCTGGCTGCAAGAGATGCGCGGTCAATGGAAGCAATGGCAGCAACAGCTGCTGCTGCCGCGGACCAAACCCACGACCACGTCCTCGATGGTACTTTCCATGGATCAGCTATGCAAACTGCTTAGTCGCGCCTCTGGCTGGACCTATGTGCCCCTACAGGCAACGCTCGGCTGGGCCCCGCCGTTGCCCACCAGCTCTGCTGCTAACGCCAACCAACCAGCGACATTGCCCACGGGGCTATCGGGTCATCAAATTGTTGAGACGGTTTGCCAACTCCACGGCCAGTGGCAGCAAGGGCTACCGCCAAACCAGCACCACCCTCCGGTGCAGTTTTTGCGCCTGGTGCTGGAACGCCTGGCGACGGTTTTTGGGCAATGGCGCAGCACAACCACAAGTCTCGCGGCTATGCCGGTTTCGGGTGAGGCATTCGGAGTGTACGGTCGTCAATTGAGTGTGGCGCTGGCAGACACACTGGTTGGTACCAGCGCCCTTATCCATCAGGAACCTCCGGCATTTAGCAGTGCGATTCGCTTAGCGCCCGGCTACATCGGCAAGTCGTTTTCGCACAGCGTGCGTCAGGCGGAACACCAGATTATTACCTACCTGTCCCACGTATGGCAACAACACTTTGCTCAGCTCTGCAGCGCAACGCCGGATCAGACGAACGCAGCGGCACATGCGTCCTTGATCCACACCACCATGGCTCTCTGGTGGACGCAGTTGGTGTGCCAGCACATTGTTTCGATTGATACGGTCATTCGGGACGGTATTATTCCACTGCTATCAATGGTCACTGACCAGTGGCTACCTCAGGCCGCGCAGTCGGTTCATGTCAAACACGCCACCATGGCGTTACTGGGCACCTTATTGGAGCTTGCGAGTGCATTGCTGGGCGTCACCCCGGTGGCTCTGACCACCAACAACACAAAGCCAACGCCCGTGAGCCTTCATCAGCTGCTATCACTCACGGACGCGCATGGCCTTCAAGCTGCGCGCGCGCTCCAATTCCATGGTTCGTCGCCTCCTGACCCAGAGCTGATGGCGGGACTGTTTGCGTTGATCCAAGCGTGTGCGGGACTCCAGGCCAAGCTACTAGCCCTACCCCAGCCCAACTTTGTGTCCATGAAAGTCTGCTGCCTACAAGTGGACGCGTTTGTTTCAAGGCTCAGTGCCACGCCTTGGATTCGGCAGCTGGTTGCTCCGAGCGCCCATACGATTTACCAAGCCTATGGCCAGCGCTGGGCCATGCTTCAATCAATTCCCGAACAAGACCAATGGGCCCAGCCTGCAGCAACGCCAACGGCTGCCCATGGTCACCCCAAGCCTGCTTCAAGTGCTCTTCTCCCGGTAGCCACGGGCGCATTGGCCATGGACTGGTTGGGACAACTTTTGTTTGCTGCGCGTTCCTCGGCGCAGCGGCACCAATTCATCGAGACCTTTACTATTTCACCGCAGTCCACGGTCGAGAGCATGTTGGCCGGCATCAACCATGGAGTAACACTGTCATTGACCTCGCCCATGCCAAGCCTGCTGTTTCAAGCAGTGGGCCTCGGCCTGCTCTCCAGGGCTGAGCCTGGCACGGTCGCCTCTGCCTTGGCTTCGTCGTCGCTGGCACTGTTAAAGGCACGGCTGCATTGGCTTATTGATGCCCATGCGATGCAGGTGTCAGGTCGGCTGCAGCCCTGGTACGACCAGCTGGCGCCAATGTACCGCCAGTGCTTGGCCTTGCCCACCTACCCGTCGATCCCGGGCTCGCTAGTGCTAACGACGACGTCTGCTGGGAATGTAGGCGAGGAAGGCGCAGATACCCCGTACAGTTTTGCCGATTGGCTCCTGCGTGCCATGACCTATCTACTGGTAACCCACCAGCCAACAGCCACCCTTGAAGCGCTGTCCGATGTGTTTACCCAGCTACTGCCCATTTTCGACGCAGCGAGCCTTATTGGTGCCCTTAATTACCAAATGGCCTTTTTACAGTCTGAAGGGAGCGATGCGCCAGATGTTTCGGAGCAGTGTTTGCTCAACCGGTTCGATTGTTTGCCTGCTTTGACTCTCCCCGCTCTCGATCTCGGTTCGATTCCGCGTTCCGCTGCGTCTCCCAGCTATGAGCACGCCAAACCTGTACCCATGCTGCCCCTGGCTTTTATGCAAGTTGCCGATGCATTTAGCCTCTTTATGTGTCATTTAATGCGAGCGTTGCAAGCACAGGTGCCTGGACTGTGCCTGCCAGCGCTCTCCGCTAACGACAAGGCAGATAGCAAAGCGGGGGAAGGAACGAATACCGGCTCAGCGGATGTGACTGAGTGTGCGATGCAGTGCCACTCGAATTGGCTGCGTGCCCTGCTCTTGCAGCTGCAATGGTTTCTCGCATCGGCCCCCGTATTTACCGCGATGCATACCCTGGCCCTCGACTACCAGGCGGCCAAATGTCAGCTGGCCATCGGTGATCGGCCAACCCCGGGTGGGACTGCATCGCCTGGACACGCCACCACTCTTTCCACAAGCACCGAGACCCTCACATTAGACCATGTCTACGTGAGTCTGTGGCTACGGATTCGCGCGGTAGGACCTTTGCTGCCGTTTTTGATCAAGCACGCTGCCAAGACTCAATTTATTGCGTGGGTCATGACGCTGGTACAGCTGCTCAACTCGGTGCTTGGTCCGTTAGAGCCCGATCGTGCCCCGTTCGGGTTTGATGCCCAGCGACCATCCGTCCCCACGGCTTCCCTCTTTGATGTGACTTTGGACCTGGTGTCGGTCTGTCTGGATGAGCAGCCCAATGAATTACGGACCGCGCTGATGACTGAGCTCCGCAACCTATCCGCGACTTGGCGATTGCACCCGAGCAGTGCCAGCCGCCTCAAGCGCATCCTTCCGTTTGAGATCTTCAACGTGTATACGGTGGTCTGGAAACCCAACCCCAACGTGCCCCTTAATCCCTGGCGGTGGTTGGATGTGAGCCAGCCCGCGGTTCCTCCCAGTGATGTGACTGGCATCACCGGCAGCGTAACTGGAGCATACCCACCAGGTTCGAGAACGCCTGGTTCACATACTCGCACCGACGACAGCTCAGAGGCGCACCGCCCCTATGTGTACATCAATTGCACGTCGCTGTCGCTGACGTACTTTAATGCCAAGCGGTACCGCACCGACGAAAAGAACACATTTGCCCACTACCTTGGCCGCCACAATTTGACAGTAGCATGCCAGCACGGCCTGGAGAGTGCTGCCAGCGCTGGCCCTGGTCTTTCCACTCCACGGCTGGCATCCAGTGGCCCATCAGGCCCCAACCATCCCAAGGACTCGCTGTTGGGTCGCGTTGACACACCAGGGTTTTCCAGCCCAGCCAAGCATGGTCTTGAAAGTGACACCAACCCACCGACCACTGGTACCTCGGTCACCACGCAGGAAGAGGGTGAGATCATGGCCAAACGCTCCCGGACGTAATCAGCTGGAGGCCGAGGCTGTTGGGTATGCAATACCAACAATGGGCATATTCCGCCTTCACCTTGCTAGCTCTACACGCAATAAACGTGGTATCGATGGAAACTGGACTGTGGAGGGGACTGGCCATTGCAGCCCACAAAACCAAGCGGCTATCATGTCTGCTTACCATTTTGGCCAATAGGGGCAAAGGAGGACGGAATGCCAGCATGTCGCTGTGCGCGAGCGTTGCTGCGGTGATCAGCACTCGTTCGGATCAGATAATCAACGGCTACTATTGGTTTCATCAGCCCACCATGTCTTGTAGCGTCTCAATGGCTCCATATAGAATAGCCCAGAGGGAGGACCCAACAACATCAGATTACCGCCCCCACGCTCTTCCCTCTCATTTTTTGTGCCTTGTCTTATTGACAGGGTCTTGGCCCAATCCTGCCAATGCTAGTCACACTGGGTCACGCTAAAAGCAATGCTTAGCCGTGCGACTCACGGGAGATCGAGTGCGCCGTGGTTCAGCCTTTTTTCCCCACTCATGGCTACGTCTAGCTTCGTTTGTCTTCAGGCCTACGCCTTGAAAGCACACAACGCTCTGATGCGAAGAGGGCGGCATTGGCTGGGGTGGCCCCCGGTACGGACTAAAGTGGCAATTGGGCCGACCCAATTTTTGCCTAGTACGATCCGGAGGGTCATACTCTCGGGGTTAACCGGCCCAATGGTGCACGTCAGCCCTGGCTGGAGCCATTGTTCGCGCTCTACCTTGTGGCTGATTGGTTCGGGTTTTCCGCGCCAATTTTGCCTGCCGGTGTCTGGCACCCTGTGGTTTTCCAGCACAAAATGACCACCAGCACACTTCCCCCAATACACACGTGCCTAGCCCATGCCAGGCCACAGGCGGTCCTCTCGACACCAACGCAAGCAGTGCTGCGTGCGGGGAGGCGCCATGGGTCCAAAATGAGCCAACAGCCCTCGCCACTGCCCCCCCCCATATTTTTTATCCTTCCTTGTGCTTCGCTTCACTTGGTCCAGAGACTTGGCGTTGGTCAGTTGGGTGTGGCCAACGTGTTCCGCTTTAAAATCACCTTGCCATTTCTCTACTGTTTCTTTTCTGCTCCTCATCGCTACTTTGGGCAAGCTGAGCACTAACCAAATACACCCAGTGCTCTTCTTTAGGACAGGCGTGCCGGCGGTCTGACTCGCTCTACCTGAGACGCAGGCCCTGTTGTCTGCAACCTAGCATTCCTCGCCCTGCTTGCGGTTGCCAACCTGGGTCAACGCGCTCACCAAACGTGTGTACTGCGGGCCAGTGGAGCCGGCCAAACGCGGTAGGCTTTTTTTGGTCGCACGTTGCGTGAATCCTGCCACCACCTATCTATTACTTTACTGTGGTGCAAGACCAGCTCAAGGTATGTAGGCTTAGCATGGGTGCTGTGACAAGGGGAAAGGAGAGCCGCCCAGGCCAGCCTTATCCCCCCAACCTACCCAGGGCTCTTTTCTGATTTCGAGAGGGCGGGATGGCAGACAAAACCCTTTTCCGAGAGACACACACCTCGGTTTAATCTTTGGCCGTAGTGTGTGAATGGCAGAGTCGAAGAGAGTGAGTTTGTGGTGCATGTGCTTGTCAAACACTGGATTCCTCACCTGCTGGCTATCTGACTTTTTTATTCTTATTCTGCTGCATTCCTTGGTCTTTGGGTGGTTACTTTGCGTTCGAGCAGTCTGCCACGGTCGATAGCGCTCTTTCCATTGTCTGCAGGGTTGGCCCACGTCCTATCGATACCAGTGCCAAGGGATCGTTTGGCGCCATTTCTCCTCCTGCTGTCGTTGCTTGTGTAGCCTTTTTTGCTCGTGCCTTTGCCTACAATTCTGCTTTCGATTGCAGCTCACACGCACCGGTGGCATTGACCCCTCCTTTTTTGAGGCACATTTACCCCCGCTGCTGCTTTACCGTGTCCAGGTGTAGTGACCACGATGAAGGACGCGCCAACTGCCACTCAGGCGACCTCGGGAGAGACCGACACCAAGCGCAAGTCCTACTTTCCCGAGACCAAAGACAGCGGCCAGCCTCCCCATAAGATGAACCACAGCCAGGCATCGCCCAGCGGCGACCAGGGTACTGTCGGTGACTCGCCAAACGGGACCAAGCGTCCTGGCCGCAAGCTGCTTACGACCGAGGCAGCGTCCAAGCGCACTGCCCAAAACCGCGCGGCCCAGCGAGCATTTCGGGAGCGCAAACAGCGGTACGTTGAAACCCTGGAAGCCAAAGTTAAGGAACTCGAGGCCAAGGAAAAGACCACTTCGGAGGAGAACGCCCGGCTTCGCGAGCTGATCGAACAGCTTCGGTCCGAAAACTCGTCCTTGAAAGGCACCCAGTTCAATGTAGATTTGCCTGCTAATGCCCGTGAGCTGCAGCTGGAGTTCCAGAAGATGCTGGGGCTCTTGGCTACGGATACCAGCACTGCTTCAGGCCAAAACCTGCCCGCTTCCGTCGCGCCCTCGGCGCCTGACAACCAAAATGGGCAAACTCTGGGCCTTGACCCCAGCATGAGCACTCTTTTGGTATCATTGCTGGGAAATAGTACCACCACGAATACTGAGGCCTATCCCACGCTGGCCAGCAATGCGTACAGCCAAGTGCCCGGTACGATCGCGCCCATGGGCGATATCAACGATTTTACCCTTAACAACACCTTATTCACCGATTACCGCGAACCGGGGCAGGGTACCGAGGGTCCGTTCTTCGACGAAACCGCTGTGGGCGCCTGGGACCCTGCAAGTGCGTCAGCACTGGATGCCAGTTGGGCTCATACCACTGCAGCGGCCAGCACCAGCGCTACCTCTCCAGCCAAGACCGCCACTGCCGATATTCAGCCGATACCGGGCATCACTTCGCCCATCTCGCCCTCGGCAGACCTGGACGCCGCCACCACCACACTGGATTACTCCACTGCTTTTGCTGCCCTACCGTTTGCCGACTTGTACGACTTTAACAATGTCACCCTTATTAATGCCCAGCCGTACGACACGCTAGCCACCAGCAGCTCGTCGGCTTACCCGACGCTGACAGCAACGCCCCAGTCGGTCGATTCATCTTTGGCCACGCCCACCTCGACGGATCCTGCCGCGGCGTCGTACACGGCCCACCTGAACCAAGGCTCTCAGATGTTTGGCCCAGCTGTTGCAGGGCCTAAGTCTCAGTTTGGGACCATTAGTGGCTTGTTTGACAACCAAGGCACAGCGTACGTTTCCCCACCGGCCACAGGGGACGCACATAGCAGCGATAACACCATGCTCCAGTGGTTGACGACCCCATCGCCAGGGTCATCGGCATCCCAACCAAGTGCCACGCCCACCACTGACCGCCGACCATCATCCGGGCTTTCCCCATTTACCCCGTACCGGTGCTCCATGGCATCCCTTGATGCTGCGCACCCGCGTGGCCCTTTAGTTATGCTGGGGAAGTCGGATAACATCTGCAAGAGTGGCTCACGGATGAAGGACTGCGAATTGGATGAACTGTGTCGAGAGCTAGAGATCCACGCCAAGTGCAGCGAGTACCGCAAGCTGAAGCAGCTCATGGAGGATTCGCCATCGTCCACCCAAGGCATCAAGCTATGACGCGGATACCTATTTGCCTAACCACTTTTCCACCCACCCCACTCTAGTGACGGTATTATTGTGGATGTCCGGATGTATCTGCTACTTGATGGTGTGCCCATTGCCCAATGCGTAGCTGCCAGGTGGTTTTTTGTTGAGTCAGAAACTGTTGGCAGGGTTTTGTCCAGCACGCAGACCCCTAAAACTCGTGACCCGGTTTAGGCGCCACTACTGAAGGGCATAGAGTGGTAGGGGCCCGTGATATCCCTGGGTGGGAAGCACAAAGGGACATAATGGGGATGAGTTCAGTCACAGGCCAATCTGGAAAGTGTGCTGACCGACGGCCATTACCACGACTTTGCCAAGGGCATGGCGATGGATGGGGAGGAGTGTGAGGGCTGACTGGCTGGCTGCACCGCTGGATACGCCAACTGGGGCTATCCATGGACACTGCTGCATCTGTACCACGTTTGGGTAAGGTTGGGGCGAGGCCACTGAGTGCAAGTGGTGAGCAAACGAAAGTGTGTCAGAAGGTGGTCGCATGGGCTCAGCAATTGTCCAGCAGTGTAGCCATTACCTTTTTCTGCGCTGTCCATTGTATGCTATCTTTGGTCGGCGACGCGAAGGAATGGCGCCTTAATGCCTTTTCATTTTTTGGCAATAGTTGCGTGCCATTGATATGGGAATTTTTCTGTTGTCCTCCACGCCTACCGGCACTGACTGGCGTGTCATTAGGGTATGTGTCATAGGTTTTACAAGAGAGAGAGAGAGAGAGAGTGAGCTGTGTAGTTTGCGAACAATGTTCTCTCATTAGCTATTTCCTTGGGCTTGTTTTTTGTAATTCTACTTTGTCGTATTTGCACTAGGCTGTCCTTTAGTACTGCTACCTTGGTTTTTTTCTCTTATAAGCGCTTTAGGGCTTGAATTTGCAGCAATAAAGTGCGTATGCGCTAGGCCAAATGTGAATGAAAAAAATAGCATGAGGGTGGTGGAGGCGTGGTGACAAGACGGGTTTTAAAGTCAACAGCTCGTGATACATTTGGCCAATCCAATAAATCATGACAGTCATGTGTAGGGTACATGTGCTATTATTCAATGGTGGTGTGATAGCCAATATAACCCGAAAATGGTTTAAGAGTTACCAAAAGGGTATCACGTCCGGCTAGACAAGTGCTGAAGCCCAGCCCATGAACAAGGCATCTAGCCCCAAACACGCAATGGCCTCGTGCGATTGCGGCACACACAGATGCACAGCAGTGCGCAGAGCATGGCAAGTGCAGGGGTCAACACTTGCCGAGCCACTGCCATGGCACCCCTCTTCCTCGCCCCCAACCGTCAATCTGCTGCGTTCCTTGTTGGGGAGAGCTCAGAGTCAGGCGCTGGGAAATGGGCGTGGCACAGCGCTAACAGACGATGGGTTGGTCAGGCCAAAGCGATCGGCTGTCGTGTGTATGTGCACGCCGAATGTCAATGGCCGCTGGCGTGCCATGAAGAAGTGCGAAGCGAGAGAGAAAACTTGCTCCAACGAGCAGACCCGAGGCCCCCATACCATGACCCGGGCTTGTTGGCGGCGGACAATGGCCCAAAACTCAAGCCATTGGGCAGTTGTGACTGATTTATAAATAGGCATGGCATTGCCAGTTTCTTAAGGCGGGACCTACCACCATTTTATTCGATCTACTTCTGTCTTGCTCTCTTGCCTGGCTGAATATTTCACTATGCCAAGAACAAGGTTTTATCCTTTGTTACGCACGCGAATGGGGATTTCCGATTCTTTGTTCGTTTATTGAAACCGGCATTTCAGTTTTATTATCACTGATTCTGAGCGTTGCCAGCATCATCAAGACGCTCTGTTTGGTTAGAACAGTGGTGTCCAGCTAATCCTTTCTTTTATCGCTCACTCTCACATTCTCTCTCGCTTACCCCCAACCACTCTAGACATTTACCATCTATTTGGACGTTGCGCCAGATCATTGTAGATTTCTTTTCCTGGCCTTAGAGGTGGTTTTGGCCATCCACCCCTGTTTGATGCCAACGCAGGAGGTGACAGCCTCGTGACCCCTTTTTCAATTTTTTTCAGCAGTGTTCCAGAGCGCCCAGCTGTGGGCCGACGCATCGGTTGCATCCACTTCAGGTAAGGTCGTTTGGTCAGCCGGTGTCCTTGGCATTAAGGCCTGCGTCGCCCCCTTCCTCCCTTTTTCGCCGAGAAGCGGTGTGATGGCCGCGCGCACACCTGGGCCACATGGTTCTTTTCCATTCACGGATTCTACAGCGCCAAGGCCAGACCTGCCATCCCAGATCTTTCGGTGATAGAAAACATAATAGAGGGGTGGAGACAATGGCACCCTATGTCGTATGGTCCTGGTATTTGCCAACGAATGCTGCGAACCGCAAGAGAGTACACCTTCGGCAAGCAAGGGCAGAGGGCATTGGCTATAAAGGGTGAAGGAGGGGGTGAAGAATTGTAATGTCCTCGGGTAGGAACGCTCATGTGGGATAAGCGCAGTGGCTAGGACCAGGTTGGCCTCCGAGAAACGCGCCAAGTTTGGCAGCTTCCACAGCGGTCCCACCCTGGCCCGCCCCCCACTCACGCATACATCAATGCCCATCTGCCAGAGTGCTCGCTTTGACTAACCTTATCTATGTTTGCCAATGTGTATGCATCAACGAGATTGGGGTTAACTTGCTCATGGGTTGTATGCACAGCTGATGCATGGTGCTTGGCCTGATTGTCCGACCCGAGGAAGTTGGAGCCCCTGCGAATCGCGTCAGCGGTTTTAGGGCTGTTGAGCCGTCCAATCCAAGGTAGGCACCGCTGGCCCTTGGGGTTTATAAGCCGACCCAAAATCGCTGCTCTGATTCAGTTGCGGAGTTGGGAGACCCGGTGGCTATGGGCGTGTTATTTGCTTGTCAGTGGGACCACCTTGGGTCGCGCTCGAGCGTTTGTTCTTTCATTTCTTACCTTCATTGCGTATTCGCGTGCCCGGCTGTGAGGTGGCAGTGTGGCCGATGGTTCAGCGGAATACTGTTTGTTTATCTAATCACCCGATTCCTTGCCTGCTCACGCTACGTCGCCTTAACCGTGGCCCACTGGTGTTATTGTTTTACCCCGACAGCTTTGCAAGCGGCGTCGTCAGGTGGGAGGCCTGGCGGTTCTAAACTTGGCCCGAGGCTCGTATTAATTTTTTATCTCATATTGCCAGTGACTAACCCTTGGTAGTTCTGAATTGACGCGTGGCGTGTACAAATATATATTTAAACCATTGCCTAGGTACGCTTGCCTATAAATTTCCTTTGACCCGAAAGCCGATAGACGCGTCGCTCGAAACCTCAAAATCGTAGCGCATTCCCGCCAGCTCTGGCCATTTCTACTCTTTAGCACAGGCCGTCTCTTTTACTTGTTATTTCTGTTCTATTTCTGCACCTCACACCCTGGCACTTTTCTTATCTTGCACTGAATTGGCCTTGACCGGAGCGCCATGCCGCTTGCGCTCAAGCTCACATACCGCGGCGTGTGCCGCAAGTTGGTGTTCACCGACGCAACCCAACTGACTTGGGATGCCATGGAACACAACGTACGAACGTTGTTCCACTTGGATACCCCATTCTCGTTGCAGTACGAGGACGACGACGGCGAAATGATCACCTGTAGCTCCACATTCGAACTCCGCGAAGTTATTCCACTGTTGGACGCCCAGGGCCGACGGGCCTTTGGGCTCAACGTGGTGCCGCTTGACGTGCGGTCGCAGGCCACGTACCACCGCATCCACCACTATCTGAACGAGGTCTCCGACGGCCCCTTGGGCCAAGACAGTTTGGCAAGCATGGATAGCGGGGTCGAGCTGCAGGTACCCCAACGGCTGAAAGGCCGGCGCCCCGTGCAAAAGCCGCTTGACAAGACGTCGCACACAGCTGGCGGGGGTGCTCCCGTCTTGGGAACTAGTCCTTCGGACCCCGTGCGCTGGCCTGCCGCTGGTGCTCGGGTGGTTCCTTCGGGTGTTGAACGCAGGCCTCGTCGCAAACCGCCCAAAACGTCCGTGTCGGTTCCTACACTTCCAACGCACTGGAACTTGCCCCCATCTGTGTACAGCTCGCTTTTCGAGTCGTCGCTGTACCCGGTCAAGCGGCAAGAGGCCCAGCAGCGGAATGAGTCGCGTGTATCGACTGGCCTAAAATCAGTAGTGTCGGGTCACCACCCATCACAGGCTCCACCATTGGATCTATCCAGAACGCGCTCACAGTCACATCTCCAGGTGCCCGGAAGCCTTCGCGGTGCTCCTCTTGCCGTACTGAACCTTTTACCCGAAGAGCTGACCGATATACCGCCCATGGAAATGCCTACTGAGCATTCTTATTCGCACTCCCAGGCGCTTCCTAACCGATCGGCTGAAGCAGCATCAAAAAATGCCTCGATGGCTCACCATCCTTCGATTAAATCACAAACAAAATCCCCTGGGCCGCAAAACTCGCAGTCCAACGTAAACCCCCAAACCTCGCAAATCAAGGAGCCCTCAACTGCTTCAAAGGACTTTGCAGACCTATCGCGCTTGTCGCTACCACAGCTCTCGGCCCATCGTTCCCGGCCATCAAGGCATAGCGCTAGCAATGCGGATCACCTCAACTCCGTGGTCAAGAGCACCACGTCTCCCGAAGCCACGTCGGCTCGCATCTCTACCCATGCATCACACGCCTCACTCGCACCACCATCGCCGCGCCCGGCAGCATCCCGATCGCAAGCCAGCTCAATGGCTTCACCAAAACCGTTACCTCAGCAGCACTCTCACCACTCGTCCCATCATGCCTCGGTTGCTGCAGATCCGGCGCCTCAAGGACAGGCATCCCCGCCGCCTTTGCCGCCCGTGCCTGCGCATCTGACGCCACAGGTATCCCAACACTCTGCGTATACCGGTAGTGGCATGTCTACCAAGCCAGCGGTTGTAACTTCCCGCGCCAATAGCCAAGCTGGTGGCGGGGAAACAGTTGTGCGTTCTCACATCAAAGCGCCCATTTCGCCACAGGCAAAATCGGCCGTGGTCGAGCCTGTTCCCCAGTGCGCTAACCCCGCCATTTCTGCAAATTTGGTGGGCTCTGTAGCGCAAAATGCTGTTACCGATGCATCCATGGCATCGGCACCTGGCCCTATGGCTGATGCTCACCAAGCTTCGCTGCTAAAGTCCGTTTACCAGCCAACAGCTCCATCGGTAAACGCTGAAAAACCGCACATTACGGGGCCTTCGACACCCATTCCCGAAGTGGTCGGCAGCGGCTTATCGCGCCAAGGTACTCACCAGGCCTTGACACCAGCCCATTCTGCTGCCCGCGTGCCCAGTATAAGAAAATCGGCATCGCTGGCCAAAAGTTGCTCTGTTGCCAAAGGTGATCCTCTGGTTGAGCCCGAGTACGACACGACTGAATTGATTCCGCCTCGACTGCAGGGATCCATTTCCCATCTAGCGCTGGTTCCCCCTACAGGGACCGCTGCTGTTGCTGAGTCTCCACAGTCACCAGGTGAGCTGAGTAAGGTTTCATCAACGGATACGGCATCCCCACGGTTGACCGCCTCTTTGTTGAATATTTCGGAACATTCTGAAGATGCTGCCAAATCTCTAGCACAACTTTCCGTCCGCCACGCACGGCAGGCAAGTGCGGTTTCCGTTCATTCGGCCCGACGTACATCGGCCGCTGCAAGTTTTGTGGCTACTGCCAAGTCCCTACACCGTCTCTCACCTCAGCGGACTTCCGTAATTCACCATGCTTCAACCCAGGGACGGTCACAGCACCCGTCCACCGCTGCCAGCCCACAGTTGGCGTCGCACGTGGCGGATGCTCAGTCTAGCTCGCCCTCTGCTCCCCATCAGTCAAGCCCAGGCAATGGCTCCAATGCCCAGTCGCCTACTGGTTCTATGGCTGCGTCCCTTCGACCGGCCGCTTCCAAACATGCCTCCATGCATGACTCCTCGGTACACCCCTTGGTTGGTGGCGATTCACTGCCAAAATCACCTTTGCCTTCTGACTCACCAGTAGCAGCTACAACTTCCATCCGATCGGGTTCACGAAAGGCCTCGCGGCAGCCTAGTCAGGTAGTTGTATCAGAAGGCCAAGGACCAGTCGGTACAGTGGCTCAGTCTCAAGGTGCATCACCAGGGCTGTCTGCTTGCACATCAGGTCACCAGACGCCCCTGCCATCCAAGTTGGTCAAGGAAACCTCGATCCATCGTTCATCGCAGCAGCCATCAATGGTTGCCTTGTCACAGCATGGATCACCATCGCCCAGCGCTTTACCAGTGGATGACGCCGCGACAACCAAGCTCATGTCACCTACTGGGTCGCGACTGCCAGGTCAAGTGACTCCACAGGGGGTGATATCGTCTCCTGGTTCAGCGGCCGTAGCGCATTCACCCCAATCGCCACCGGCAGCAAACCATCAATCAGTGGCCTCAATGCATACTTCTGCGCACGACCCGTCACCCCATACTTCCGTTGCACTTGGCTCCCAACAGCCAACAGCATTATCCATGGCCCCCTCGGCAGCTAGTTCAATGGCAACCCAACCAACCTCGCCTGCTGTATCTCATCAACCAAACCAAGCGCGATTATCCAACTCTCAACTGCCGCCAGCTGGAACTGCATCAATACATTCCTCGGCTCCTATTCCGTCGGGTGCAGCAGAACCCCAACCAACGTCACCTACGCCCAGGGACTCACCAGTGCCCGTCATGGCGCCCATCAAACCAGCGGGCACGCCGGCGCTTTCTCGCCAGCCTAGCCAAACGCCGTTGGAGACTGCCCAGCCACCAACAGTCTTGGCGACAGCATCTCCAGCGCCTACCTCGCCTGTTGCTATTCCAAAGTCACAGGTTTCTCAGCATTCTTTGATGGCAAAGGATACCTCGGCAGTCCATGCATCTCGGCATTCTTCAGTTGTTGCCAGCCCTTCGCATGCATCTCCGGCAGCTACCAAATCAGTTTCATCGGCAGTCTCTCGTCAACCTAGCCGGGTCCACGCATCAGTAGCACCATCACCAACGTCAAAGTCACCACATTCCGCATCAGTGCTATCACCCGAGACCGAGGCCCGATCCAGCAGTCACGAAAGCAGCATTGAAAGTGTGGTGCCTGCCGTTGCGCCAGCATTATCCTCGACAGGAAAGCAGTCACACGCTTCGGCGACATCGCATCCTGGTGCTACCAGTCGTGTATCCCTCCAGCCCTCTATTGTCATTTCGCCACCGACCCCCGATCCTCCAGCAGAACAGCCTACTGGCACACATTCGGCATCGCAGATAATTTCCCAGTCAGCAAAACAGTCTGAGAACGCATCTCTGCGCTCCTCAGCCCACGCCTTGCCCGAGACAGGTTCTTCGTCGATCTCCCAAGCTGAACCCTGTCTAGAGGTCCCACAGCAGCAGAGCCAGGTTACCTCGTCAGGAGCCGACGAGCAACAGGTAGCGCTATCTTTGCAGGCATCGCATGCTTCTCCGTCTTTGCCACCAGCGGCATCACACCAGGCATCCGTGGCAGATGCTGCCAGCCCAATTCAAACTCCAGTTCCTTCAGGTCAGCGATCTCGAGTGTCAGTGACACACACACCAACATCCCCTAGCGCCATGTCACGTCAACCGAGCGTGGTGTCCGTCACCGGCACCGTGGCTCCCATCGACGCCTCCCTACCACCACCCAGTGATTCCAAACCCGTGTCTCTTGCCTCACATTCACCCAACGCTGATTTGCCACCAGCGACCGATGCGAGACCATTAGAGCCACTGGCTGACAAAAGCATGGCCCAACAGCCATCTGGTGTTTTGCCCCCATCGGTGTCGAAACCAGCCACCCCGGCTGAAATTGTCCAATCCAAAGGTACGTCAGTGGTAAGGCAGCCGACACCCTCGGCAGGGCCGGCATCGCACGTTGATACATCACCATCATCCCCAGCTGCTTCATCTCGGGCTAGCGTGGTTGCTGATGTCAAGGAAGCACTGCGAGTGCCATCGGCCGTCCATTTGGCAAACACAGGGGCACAGTCACCCAAAAACACTGCCACACCATTATCTCGTGAATCGCCTTATGCATCCCAATTGGCAGCAGCGCGATCGCGGGTCTCGTTGAATCGGTCGCAGGTATCACCCAAGGGCACTCGCCCTGGGTCGCAGCATCCTTTGATTGTAGCAGCTGGCGAGTCAGCTGCGGCTAGTTCGCCTCCATCGGCTTTAGCGTCGCCCAAGTCCGCGTATGTTTCGCCAGAGCTGTCGCCCGCTCAAGTTCCTTCGTCGGTTGAACCTACGGCAACCCTTGCAGCTGGAAACACCCCTGCTGCGGAGCCAACGTCCAATGTAACTGGGACAGTCCATGACCACCTATCGACGCAACACGAGTCGCCAGCATCTATGGTCAAAGACGAGGGCTCCGCATTACCAGCTGACGCGCCGCCCTTGCGTTCCAGCCTAGCTAAGTCTCGTTCTCAGCTGGGTGATCCAGCTGCCCCATTGCTTCATGCCTCTCGTTCCATGATGGAAGTCGTGGCCGAACCTGCCGTGGTAGCCGACCAGCTGGCTTCGCCTGCACAAGCGCCCGCCTCACCTTCTGTGCAAGCAACATCGACATTACACTCAAAGCAGGCAAGCATGGCTAGATCCCATGTTCCATCACCGCAGCGTTCTTCTCTGCGTGGGAGTCAGCTTTTGGCCACTGCAGCTGCCCAAGATGGGGGCAAGGCCGCTAGTGTTGGGCACGAGGCTGTTCAGCCTGCAGGGTCAGCTGCCACATCTCCTCACCGCTCTCGACTGCCAACCAGTGCGACACGTAGCCCATCAATTGCAGCCCACGCTACTGCTTCACCCCCTAGCCAGGGGTCGATGGATGGCAAGGGGGTCAGCACTGCGCCTGGTGACGACCCTGCTGCGCGACCAGTCCTATCGCACACTTCAGTGACTGCATCACCGTCCAGCCGACCAACGATGATGTCGGTGGAGGGTGCCAGTGGTATAAAATCGCCAGCACCACAACCACCTGGCCAACTCAGTCTTGAGCCCCCAGTGGCTGCTGATTCAGAGACCCCCAATACGATTGAGAACCGAAGCACCGCAGGACCCACCGAAGCTGCGGCTCTCAGCGCCAACGCGTTGGCTGAGAAAACTAGTAGTCACCAGTTGCCCGCTGAGACAGGTGCTCAGTCAATTGCTGTCAATCCGGAGCTCTCTGGTCAGTGCGTTGAATCTAGCCCGGTACCCGCTTCAATGTCGCCATCATTGCCACCATCTCAGCTGCCACCGCCCAACATGTTGTCCAAGTCCATCGAGGCTATTCGTGCGATTGGTAGCACGTCGCAACAAGCACACAGTCAATCAGTGTCCAAGGTCACGCAAACGTTGGCACCTGCCACGGCCTCACCTGAGCCTCCCGTTGCCAATAGTACCCACTCTGCTTCCCATCCACCGTCCAATCACAATGGACCCATATCCCCACCAAAGCCTGAGAATACCTCAAATGCGGACAATTCCCGCATGGCCCGAACGAGCACGGCCGAGCGCATCCAGCAGATTCGACGCCCATCCATCTCCCAATTGCTGGAACGTCAGGCGTCAGGGAAAGCGTCTCCCCAGCGATCACGTGCTGCTTCTCTAATGGAACCGGCACCAGCTCAGCCCAGCCATACGGGTGCGTTGGAGCCTCGATCACCTGAGAAGATGGCGACGCCCTCACCGCAGGCCGAGTCACCGCGGATGATCGAGTCGCCCATTTGGGAACCGGAAAACAACGAAAAGAAGATCACGCCCAAGGCCGCTCCCTTGCCTGGTAATGTATCGCACCCGTCGGTGGTGGAGGCATCGGTCACATCCATGTCCGCGTCTCAGTTGGAGGACCAGGAGCAGAAATTACAGGAGCTGCGCAGTGTGTTGGTGAATTTGTCCAAGTCCCTCGCTCATTTGCATTCCAAAGTCCCTTCGCATCCAGCCCTGACCCAATTGGGCAGTGCCGCAGCTATTGCGGAAATTGACAAGCAGTTGGAAGCAGTGCACCAAGAGCAGAAACAACAGTTCGAGGTACCACCACAGGCATCACCAACTAGCCATCGCACTGGATCCCACTTGGCGCCCGAGGCCGCGCAAGGCCATCCTGCGTCTTATCACTCTGCTAATGTCCCGTCGGGCTCTGCGGATGTGCTCTCCGAAGACGCGTCAGTGCACACCATGACGCCCGTAGGCAGTCCCAAGTTACGGGTCGGGCCAGCATCAGCATCAGTCGCTCGCCCTGCCAGTTTGGCTGCTGTGGTCTCTCAGCCCTCGCTTAAACAGGGTGGCGAACCAAACGCAGTGACTTTGCCCAAAGCAGGCCAGTCTAGTCACCCAAGCCTGCCCAGCGTGTCCCGGGCCGATCAGGAAGTGGAGGAACTGGCGCGGGTTCTTAGCGATCCGCATGCCGCAGCTGTTCCTCCAGCTGCTGCGCTATCTCCTTTGCCCAACTCTCAGGTCGCTGCCAGCAACCATTCGAGCCCGCATACCGTGACCCCAATCCGCAACAGCAGTCGTCACTCGTCCCCACCGGCCGTCGCGCGCATCCCAACACGGCCTGGCAGCCCACTTCCGACCGACATTGGGGGCGAGGGTACTAGCCCTATTCGCCAATCCAGCCCGGATCCTCAGGGCCGTGGGGCCAATGACAGCTTTTTCACGGGTTCGTTGGGAAGTAGTCTGTTGCACAGCCCACTCGATGCGTCAGCTCATCCAAGTGGCAATACCTCCCCACGGCATTCCAATCCTGTGGCCTTGGATCCCCAGGTGGTGGATGCAGCATTGGCGTCCAAGATCGAACCATCGCCTGGCGTGGATATGACTGAAGAGCAGCGGCGCCTGGACGCTCTCACGGAGGCTGTCACCACTTCAGCAGCGGCATTGGCGACAGTGGCAGCGGTGGCCTCAGCCGTAAAGACTGGTAACTTATCTGTGGCTCAGCTCCAAGATCCATCACCGATGCCACCGAGTCCCAACTTATCGCATGTGGCCAAAATCCCTCTTCCATTGTCTCGATCATTGTCCACCTTGCAGCCACCAGACCTCCAGATGACTGTTCCTAAAGCAGTGGTAGATCTAGCGCTTGAACCGGCTCCACATGCCTCGACCAAGATTTCGTTTACAGCACAAACGCCTTTGGCAGAATCGCCTCGTGGTGCACCACAAGGCAGTTCGCCACCATCTAAGGTAGCATCTACCGTCCGGTCGCGCGTGGCCTCTTTTGAGGCCAAATCCCAAGCTCCTGCGGCGGCGTTCTCGTCCACTGTGCCTGGTCGAACGAGTAGCCGTTCATCCTCTGGTCAGTCTACGTTTGACCGAGCCACCAATTTCCCGCTGCCACCTTCAGCAGCCACCTTTGTTGGACAGGCAACGTCAGCTGCATTAGGCACCAGTCAGCGGTCTAACCTTTTGTCGCCCCATTCTAGGCCAGTACAAGCGAGTGGGAATCACCAACCATCTCCAGCAGCTAATTGCGAGCTATCGGTGATTGCTCCATCTATCCGGGAGGCTGAGAACCATGTCGATATAGTTGATGTGCCGCAAATCGTGGATGAGATGGTGGATCAATTGCGCGATGTCACTGGGGTGTTAAACAGCTTGATGGACGGCCACCCGGACCTGATGGAACCCATTACAGACGTCATCCGGTTGGTTCAGGGCACCATGCTCAACAGTATTGACCACGTTGCTCGATCCCTGGTCAGTCAGCGATCCACCCGACCCTTGGGTGCTCCCAATCCTGCCACACTACCACCGGGGTCAGAAATCGCTGTGGTAACCGAAAGCGCAAGCATCAAGCCTGCTGCCCAAGGCACGGCCGTGGCTGCGTCCACTAACGACGCATTAAATCGATCAGAGAACCCCACCAGCCGCGAGCCATCGCCGGTATCGACACCATCACTAAAGCCAAGCCCAGCATTAGCTCGTGCCAGTCAACGTCCCGAAGCAGCTGGTAAGCTAGCTGAACGCAGCGATGTCGCTAATGCCAAGAGCGCCCTACAGCCTAGCCGGCCACCATCCCCACGACCCATGACTGCACCTCCCATGGCCAACGATGCAGGCTTGGATACTTCTGCAACCAGCTCGTCCATGGCATCGACCCAGCACTCTCCCAAGACTTCCGCCGTTGCAGCGCCATCCCATCTTTCGGCTACTATGAAACGCGCCCCTTCGCCTCATCGGTCGGCCCATGTTTCACCGAATGCCAGCATTGCAGCGCCCAGCTCTCCTGCCGATGCCCAACCACAACCAGGCCACGTGCCTCTCCCCACTCGCACAACCATATCGCCACAGAAATCTGGAGATATCTCAGGGGTGTCCTTTAACGAGAAAGGCGCAGCGAAACCTAGCAGTGCACCGCCAGATGAAGCCAAGGCTGAGCCTGCTATTCAACCTGTCGAAGCACGGGGCCCGCACTCGCCAACGATCCCTCTTACCAAGATTTCGTCGGTTTCTGAATCGTATACGCCGTCGGCTGCTGCTGATCGCGTGGGTGCCCTTCCTGCACCAATGAGTGCAACCTCTAAAGGGGAACCTATTGTGGAACCCACAACCCAAGCACCGGCACCCCAGTCGCCCCCTGCGCAGCCTGTAAAGACTCCAATAGCGGCTTCCACTCGGCTGACTCCCACGGGCCGTCGCACCCCTCAGCCTTACCAACGGTCAGGTGCCTCGATGCAGTCAAAACACGACACTCGTGCTTCAGGAGCTCCACCACCACCGTCGCCACCACCCGATAATCAGGGTGCGCAGCCGCTGAATGCATCAATGTCATCCGCTTACAGCGGCGATCACGGATCCCTACCCAGTTTACAATCAGATTCCAGCAGCATAGCTTCTTATGACCCGCAGGTGGAACCGAGCACGCCTTCGCCTCTCTTACCTGAGCGCCTTCCCACTGACGAATGTAGCGACCACCCATCAATCGCCGTGCCCATAAGCGGTGATCCCAGTGGCGCCGAGGGCATCCCGGTCGGCTTTACCCCGGGCGACGCCGGGCCGCCCGGTGGCGGTGGGCATCACAGCTTCTACCACCACCATTCGGGCTCTGGGCTATGGCAGGACTCGGTGCATGGCTCGTACCACTATTACCGTACCTTTTCTGAACGCTACCCAGGGTACCAACAGCAGTACTCATATTCACAGCACCAGCACACGCACCACCGAACGGCTGGGGCGCCACCGTATGGGCAAGGTGGTGGAAAGTCACCGCCCACCTCTGCGCCCACCACCACACCTGGATTCCCAACCATGGCAAACCGTGGCGGCCATTTCCCAACCAATTTTGCCTGCTGCCCACTGGGGCAACCGCAGGCCTCGGAGCACCAGGCCGGTATGGACCATGGCACGAGCAATGCTCGCTTTACCACGAATGTTGCCCATGACGCCACTGGGTTTCGCTTCTCGCATGGCCGGGGAGGTCGATGGGAACATGCCCCTGCGACGGCGTCACTGCCATCACGCCAACCCAGAGACACAAGCAGGCCACCCAAGTCAGCAGGCGCAACGGATATCATTGATATCCCGGTTATCCATTATTCCGCCAACTCCCCCAAGGACTTTCGCGTGGACGAGGCGGTGTCTGACGAGTTGCACCGCGGGACCCAAAAGATTTTGGACCTGGGGTTTCGGGATTACCGCACCGTTCACCGAGTGCTCAAGCAGAGTGGTGGCGAGGTGGAAGTGGCAATTCAACGCCTTAGGTTCATGCAAACGCACCCCCTGTAATTGAAATATTTCGTGGCAAGCAAGCATTAATGTCCATACACCTTGCCCTCTAGGAATTGCTGTGCTACTTACTGTAACTGTTTTTGGAGCGTACAGCTCGGTGCATTAAATATCCATTGGGCGGCAGAAGACCATTGCTTTATCGGCACCACCAGACTTTCATATTGTTATCTATTCCTGGCCTGCTCTACAGCACGCCTGCGTCTTTTTAATTTTCGTGATCATTGTACATACATTAGTGCTTGTCAGACTTTATGGAACACTGAGTTGACGAAATACTATTTTAATAAACCACCATCCAGCGGTGCATTTATTGTATGGATTTGGCGGACTGCATGTCGACCAGGTCAATCTTGGAACAATAATTCGCGCACGCCAATCAAAGCTGGCAGTAGTACTGGGATCGGTCGCCCTTGCATCGGATCCCAAGGGCCTAAATCGGAACAGGTATGAATACCAGGTGGTCCATTAAACCCCGGAGGGCCGGATTGAGAGTCCAATCGGGCTCCTTGATGCCCCTGATATAACCGGCCAGGTCTGGCGTGTCTGAGGCGAGGAACACACTGTAGATCTTAGCCCAGCGCTGGGGCCCAATATCGTCGTGGCGGCAAAGGTACTTGACGATTTTTTCAGCCTCGGCCAGGGTCTGCTGGTGTTCTGGCGTAGTTTCGGTTGGATGAGGGTCACCCTGGGCCAGCCATAGAGACATTACGCAAATGTAGGCCTGGGCATCAGGGGACCGAAGCTCTGTTTCCTGGAATACCGCCGCTGCCTTTTGCTGGTTAGTGCGAAAGTAGCGGCGTTCGTCCTGGGGTTGCAAAAAGTTTGGGTAGTCTTGCAGGCGCTTAATATTACGCTTGCCGTACACGACCTCGGCCAGCGCCAGCCAGCGCCGTACCGCGCTCTTTAAGTAACCCCCAATCGACTCAACTGCTGCGAAACGGCGATTAATCACTGCGGTTTGCATGGCGCTACTCAGCGCCAGAGTCCACGCGGTGGTCAAGCGCATATCAAAGGTATCAGGGGATACGAAACTTTGAATATCGGTATACAGGCCCAGCAACATTTCTTGAAGCGCATTGTTGTCCTTGAGTGCCTCTGGCAAGTCGGCATCATCCATGGCATCCAGGGCGGCTCGGCCTCCTAACGCCAAGAAATCAAGCGGGCGTTTGGCAAGGTAGGCATAGATGTCCTCCAAGGACGACGAGTCGGTTAGCGATTCCCAGGCATGAGGCTTGTTCACATGCACAAAATCGTGGATTAGGCCCCGGTAGGAGTTGAGGAAGTGCCCCAAGTATTGGTGGATAGCCGGAGCATACTCTTCAACATGTGGGGTTGTGCCTGTGTTCGTCTCCACTTCCACCGCTGAGGGTGGCTCGCCGGTAGGATCGGCATTACTCTACATTGACCAACCATCAATGTTTTTGTTATCGTCAATGTCATGGAAACGATTAACAGACGTTTTCAGTGGTGGATGCCATATGCTAGATGCTTTCCTCACCTGTAACTATAGGTTGGGTGGGGTAGCCACCAGCAGGGATATCGTGTTTGTGCCATGGTAATCGTCTTAAAAAAGACAAAACTTACCAATGTCATGGGGACTGGATGCTGGCTAGTGAAGCTGTTCTCATTTTCAGACGAGTTGGAGCCATGGACGACTTCAACATACGAGCCCGGCAGGTCACTGGGGCTATCTGCTGAAGCGATGGCGCTGTGTTGATTCCTTGGACGGGATCAGGTCCAGGGCAGATAATTTCTGTTACGTTTTAGCCATGATGTTTTTGAGCTTCTCATGGACACCACAAGGGTGGGGTACAGGATGGCCGCACAGGCGCAGCTAACCACCACGGACGGACGCATCGTAACGCCAGACGACCGTCTAACGATAGCTAGATAGGGTAGTAGCTACTGGGGTATAAGGTTGCATTTAGTAAGGGAGTATCGGCACTTTGAAACCAAGTATCTAGCATCGCCAGCAGCGGTAAGCTGTGTAGGCAGCATAGCCAGTTGAGTGTTCAAACACTACCAAAAATCCACACATCCACACACGCCAAGACAGTGCAACGGTTTGACCACTGTGGGTCTTGGGCTGTTTATAAGAGAAGCGCAGAGCCGTATTAGGGTCCAGGCATCGCGCATCCATCAGTCGTTC
>JANBQA010000091.1:0-29322 GCA_027576955.1 Dimargaris xerosporica
TCTCCCTACAGGGCGACCTATATGCTGGCTAATTGAACCAGGCGCGGGAAGATCCCGTTCCTAACAGCCACTTTTTATCGTGCAATGAAATACCACACCCATGATAAAAAATACTAACAACACGCAATAAAAATAGAAATGGTTGAGCACCATCCGGATGATCCTACCATTAATTGCAAGGGGCAGCTCAAACCATACCCTGCCCCGCCACATGAGCCAAGCTCGAGCCATGGAGTTACCAGTTTGGTCAGATGGGTGAGGAATGAAAGTAGCAGAGAATGCGGCCACACTATTCACCAGTGAAAGCCCTGCCATCTTCGCCGCCAACGTCCGGGAATGCATTCGGTACCTTTTCCATCTGGAAGTTGCATCGCATTGATCCTCGTTTACTTTTATGCGTTGGCCCAGCCTAACCTTGCTCTGTTTCTGTCGTTACCTTTGGCGTAGCGCTATTTTCACTTGCCTATCTAAGCTAGCCCATTGCATCGTTGACCGGAATTCACTGCACAATGCCGTCAGACTTGAACCCCGATGGAAGCACCCGGGTCCAAATTTACGGGTCCAGTGTGTCAGGCAATCGCAAGGTATGTCAGTCTGGCCTTTAACAACCAAAAACAGCGGCCTGCACCAGGAGACCAATGAGGCCCAGCTCAACGGCTACACTCAAGCGTAGGTGGGCCAAGGAACAGGGTAGGCTGCTTGCTCCCCCCTCATTTCCTGGTTTTCATTCGTTTTAGTTATATATGATTACACGGAAAGGCTGACTAGCGCGACAAAGCGTGCAACGCAGCCCCACATCCTATTAGCTGCTAACCCAATGATGTTTGACCACGCCCCTGCTCCGGTGAGCTGAAACCGCGGTGGAGTGTCCAGTACAAAACGGAATTTCTCAAGCTGACCCAGTTTCTTCAAGCCGAAGAGATCCCATTTGAGTTTGTAGATATTGCCGCGGATGAAGCTGCCAAGGCCTATATGAGAAGCAAGACCACCAATGTTACCTCCATTCCGTTGCTGTTTTGCGATGGCGAATACCGCGGGGTAAGTAAACTGTACCTTCTCCGTATAGCGTCGCTTGGATGCATAGAATGCCTTTGCTTTTTATCTCGGTTCCATCGAACTCATGGCTGTATGCACGCATGAACGGCGCTGCTCTTTGCTTATTGCTGTAAATGCCGATAGACCTTTGATCAAGCCGCCGAAGCCGTTGAGGGCTTTGAGCTGCGAGACTTATTAGGGCTGGACGATGAACCCGTGCACCTTGACGATGTGGGCAATTTAACCGAAGAGCAGATTGCCAAACTTACCGAGGAAATTGACAAACCGCGTGCGTCAAGCTGACGGTTTTTTGATGCTACAGGAGCTGTGAATCTTGCTAGAGCGGACGGGGCATATTGAGTGTTACACGCAATGTATTTTTGGTTGTTAACTTGGTAATGCGACCATGGCGCTGTAGGCATGCGTTTTTTTTCAGTGTTACCTCAGACAGTGAGCCATTCATAAGGCAAGGTATTTTTGGTGACTCTAGCCGATATGTTGACCCGCTTTAACTGTAAATACCCTCAGCTGCTCACCGTGCTGCGTGTATGCGCTGGGCACCACCTAATAAACGAACTGTCGTACTCTCT
Source organism: Dimargaris xerosporica (assembly GCA_027576955.1). Classification (NCBI taxonomy): domain Eukaryota; kingdom Fungi; phylum Kickxellomycota; class Dimargaritomycetes; order Dimargaritales; family Dimargaritaceae; genus Dimargaris; species Dimargaris xerosporica. The sequence continues at coordinate 1,626 of JANBQA010000091.1, forward strand.
CACCGTGAGCATTGCTGGGCTGAGCCATGGGATCACGTGATTTGAGCTGTTTTTTTTGTGGGTCCCTGACGCATTGGTTTCGGGCTCCCCTTCTCAAGTCTTTTCTATCTGCCACACCTGCTTCGCATCGTAGCGCTACAAAGGCCCTGGTCAAGCTTGACTGTTTCACCTACAGTGCAGTTGTCTAGTGTTCGGCCAAGTGAACCGGGTAAATCAGTTGCGCCTTTAGTACCAGCCTCTTTTGTTTATTATATTGTGGCTTGTTCGCTGATCGTGTCCATACCCATCCTAGGTGGCCACTTCTGTATACCCATTTTACTGGTGTTACCAGTCGCTAGACTGGAGATTCGCACTGAATGCTCAGCACCATGGCCCACCTTTTATCGACATGGCGTTTAACGGCACCTGCTGCTCACGCTGCGGTTCGTCCCACATTACGTTCTTGCCAAGGTCTCATGCGCACTTATGCCAGCGAGCCTGATCGACCAATCAAGCCAGCCCCAACCTCTGCCGAGACAAAGCAAGATACCACCACGACGGAGCCCAGAGCGTTGGAGTCGAGCAAAGACAATGCCGAAAACCCTGCGCAATCTCGACCACAATCGATTTATGATTTGGACCCGCTCCTTCGAGGCGCACAGGAATTGCATAACGCAGCGTCTCAGGTCGCAGACCCGCAACCACCGACCCAAGAGCCTACGCCAGAGTCGCACCCGCTAACAGCAGTTGAGCCCGAAGCACCGCGTGATCGCCCGACGTCCCAGCGCGCGCGCCGCCCTGGCGGCGGTGGAAGACACCGCCGCGCGAACCCTTCAGACGGCCGTGCTTGGCGCATAACGCTTGGCTTGTTGACCGCAGGTGGGTTAGGCTCTCTGTTCTACCTCGGTCGCCCAATCGACCCCAATAACAAGACCCTTTTGGAGCGGTGTGATATCCCCGCAGGTCAACTGGCCTCACTGACTGGGACCTGGGTGCGAGCCAAATTCCGAGTGGCCGAATTGCGCCGGCAATTCACCAACCCAGCGTGGGATCACCTGCTCCCAGAACCGCTGCCCGAGCTGTACCAGCGCCCCTATACCCTGCTGATCAACCTTGACGAGACGCTGATCCACTCATCGTGGGATGTCGACAATGGCTGGCGTGTGGCTAAACGGCCTGGCGTTGATTTTTTTCTTGGGTATCTGTCCAAATTCTACGAGATTGTTATTTTCACGACCCAGCCGTCGTACTCGGCCATGCCTATTATCGAAAAGCTAGATCCGTACGGCTACACCATGTATCAGCTGTACCGTGAATCCACGCGGTACGAAGACGGCAAGTACATCAAGGACATCTCCAACCTGAACCGTGACCTCGCCAAGGTTATTGCCCTGGACTCCAACCCAGAGGCCTACTGCCGCCAGCCCCAAAACCTGCTCCCGGTGCAGCCATGGCGCGGTGATGCCACCGATGATTACCTGGACCGCTTGTTGCCATTCTTGGAGTTTTTGGCGATGAACGACGTGAGCGACGTGCGCAAGGTGCTGCAAAGCTACGAAGGCAAGGACGTAGCGGTTGAGTTTCAAAAGTGGGAAGATGCGGTGAAGCGCACTCTCCGTGCGCAGTGGGAGGAAGAGCAGGAGAAGAAAAAAAGTGGATTGGCCAGCTGGCTGAGCATGGCATCGCCCACCGGTGGGTCTGCTGTCACCAACGAACCTCCCGTGCCTCTCTTTGAGCAGAATCGCCAGGCTCTCCGACAGGCCTTTCTAGAAGAGCAAGAGTCTATCAAGGAGCAGGCCGAGGCCGAACGTAAGCGAATGATGGAAGAGCAGGCGCAGCAGCTCAAGGAAATGAAATTGACCATGTGGAAACTGATCACCGAAGGGGTGCCGCCGCCACCAGGTGCTAATGGTGGGCCGCAAGCCTCGTAATATTCGTCAAGTCACCGGTGGTGGCTGTGTTGCTGCGTAGATGAAGTGGTATTGAGCTGATGGTGCTGCCAACAATAAAGTAGCGAGCTATATGCTCGGGTGTGGCAGTATAGTAGCAGCTGGGCTATGACCCCAACTGGCCCTTGCCATTGGCAGGGCTTGGGTACATGGCAAAACGACCAGGAACCGATTGCGATAGCAGCCCTTTGTTTCTATTCACACCCCTAGCTGTCGAATAGCGCTGCGTGGATGCGTTGTCAAAGGGAGCTGGGGGAAGTGCGTCATTGCTCAGTAGTTACATTCCGTGCAACCCAGTGGCCAGGGGGAAGGGTTGTAGGTGAGCTGGGCTGGGCAACTAATCCTTAGCAGCGGCGATGACTGATGTCAGCAAATGCGCACAAGTGGGTCTGCAGTGCTACCTTTCTTCACTTTGTACAGGTGGCCAAGCTCCATCAAGCAAGGGGGTGAGGGCTGTGGCGTTTTGTGCTATTATAAATCGACTGAGAAGTCGGCCCCTGTTCGCTTGGCATGGCCCCCTGTTCGTTTCCCTCTTTTCCGAACGCGTGTACACAAAACGATGGCGTGCTCTAGCCAATCGGAAAATAGCTTTGGGACTACCGCGACCCATCGCCGACTGACCACAGGCCTAAAGCTTAGGAGCGGGTCTGTACGCTGAAGTGTGACGAAGGAAGGCCTCCTTTAGTTACAGTGAGCTATCGTTCCCTGGTGGCAACACCAAGCACCTTATTCAGCCAAGAGTTCGTCAACGCCCCGGTCACATACGGTAATACAACCAACGGGATGAGACGAAATAATCTCCGAGGCCCTCGCGACCGGCATATCAGGACCAGTGACCAGGAGTATTGCTGGCGTTTTCTGTCTCCTAGAGTTTGGCGCACGCTTGAAGTGATACACAGGACAAGGGCAGGGAGTATTTTTTGGCTCGGCACAGGTACGACGACGTATGACATCAAACAGGTACACATGGAAAAAGTGTGCCATGGGCATCTGTACCACGCGCTATCAATAGCACGCTCTAACCGCCTCATCTCCGAAGAACGCACTCAAGCTTTCAAAGCTTGGCAGTCTTGGCACGGATAAAAATGGTCGCATCTTTTATTCTTTCATAGCAGTAATGACGGTACCTGACCAGCCGCGGCATTGGGGGCAAGGAATGCACCATATGTCTGAGGGAAACAAGTTGAGTTCAAGGACAGATCCCAACGATCATCTCACAAGATATAAATAGCCAGTGGTCTGACACTCTTTCGGACAACATCACCCAGACAACTCCAACAGTCTGCACATAACTGTCGGCCCAAATCATCAACTCTCCCTCAAGCCATCGTTGTATACCGCGGCACCGACACCGTTATCATTTATCTCGCCTCTTTCACGATCCAAACCCGCGGCACTATGGTCAAGATCGCTGCAATCAGCGCCCTCATCTTGGGCTTGGTCGTCGCCGCTCAAGCCTATCCCCTTGCTGATACTCAGTCGGGCAACGTTCAAGCAGTAGGAGCGCATGCTGGGGTAGCGGACTCTCGCCCAGCCGGCGCACAGTTGATGCATCGCCAGGCTGGTCAAACTACGGATGACCAACAGCAGGTTCAGGCCCAGCATGGTCCGTTGATGCGCCGCCAGGCTGGTCAAACTACGGATGATCAACAGCATACCCAGCCTCCGCAAGGCTCGCTGATGCGTCGTCAGTCCGGCCAAACTGCTGAAGGATTTCAGCAAAGCGCAGTAAACGATCAGAACTAATGCAGTTCTTTTCCAACCCAGGGGCATGACTTTAAGGGAGAAAAGGCCGTCTCACTCTCATGGTTCTAAGACACACTTAAGAGCACCTGTATGTTCGTGCAACAGTTCGCTTTCACTTTGCTTGTATTGTCAGCAGGCGTTGGCGATCAATCGGCTTGGTGTGTATGTTTAACTTCTTTTGGGCTGTGTGGCGCTTGAAAGCCTGAATTTTCATTACAGGGACAATAGGAAATAAAACGTGTCAATGCATTAACCTCTTGGGCGAAGCTCACTGCCTGTTACCCGGTTTAAAACCTAGCTAGCGTTTATTCAGGTAACGCTGAGAGAAGGACCATTCTTCAGCTTACAAGGGCCAGGCACCAATGGGGCGATCTCTTATGCCCAGACTCTAGCAACCATGAGATGGTAGGCAGTGCCAAGGTTGTTGGCGAAACCTGTGCAGCAACTTGTGCCATAGTCTTTTTTGTTGCTGGTTTATACAGTGTGCATGTGTTTGTTTATCTTTTGGGTTTGGAAGACAGCTCCACAGTAACCTTACCGGCGCCTGCTCAATAGAACCACCCCCGCGCAGCAGCACAATGCCTTCTTATGTTGGGTGGTTTCTCATCGATTGGCGCTATGGGCGAGCGCCTTGCTGCTCCAGTCTCGATGCCTATTTCTTTCCAATGTTTCAACTAGCAACCTTCTTTATTATCCATTTGCAGCCGTTAAAATGGCCCATGGGCCTTCCCTCCCAGCGGTGATTGACCTAACCGACGACTCGCCTGTAGCCAAGCGCAAGTCGGACTTTGAATTGGACGACTCCCAACGTTTCACTCCATCCAGCCCAAACGAACTCAGTCCGCCCACAACTCCAGCAGTTCGTCCCAGCGTAGGCCTGCTTCGAGCCCAACACGCCCCCGAGGTGATTACGCTCATTGATTCGCCCCATTGTGCCAATGCCCCCGGTCCGCCCACACTTCACAATGGTCCTAATGAGTCCCCAATCGGTAACCGTCTTGGTTTGGCGCCAAAGTCCGCTAACCTGCCACTGGTCGAGCATCGCAACACACTGTCACCGCTAGGTCCGCTGCCTTGTCAGCAGCCACTAGTTTGGTCAGCTGGCAGCCCACCATCCGATGATTTCAGCATGGACTCGTTTTTTGATGGAACTACAGCTCTAGCTTCGCTCCGATCCCGTCTCGCCGAATACCAAATGGTGCCAGCACCACATTCCCCCGACACCGCTTCGTTGTCCAAGCTTGACCCGCTAGAGCCTCCCAGTTCGCCATTATCATGCGCCTCACAAGCGACAGAGATTCTATCCCAAAGCCCTTCTATGGTGACGATACGATCACCAACACTTGACTTTACCGCAATGGTCACAGACGACGCCAGCGACGACGAGCTGGATCTCCCATCCACCCAAGATCTGCTTACACGGAGCCACAGCTCAACCTTGCCATCCACTCCATGGCGCACCAATTCACAGCCCGTGCCGGTGGCAGATCCCTTATCTCTTGGCGGTTGCAGCACCGCCCAACCGATTCTCTTACCCCAGACCCAGCTCCCCAGGGCTACCAAGCCTTATCGGCGTGCCCAAAGCGTTGAACCTACCGGGTCAACAAAGCCGTGCCGCCAACAGGACCGCGTGGCAAGAAAACAGCAACAGCAGCTTGCCAAGGAACAAAAGCGGCTACAACGCCAGCGCATCAAAGAGGCTCGAGCCAAGGCCAAACAGCACGAGCAGCAGATAAAGCGGATCAACCGTGCGCATGTGGACAAGTTGGAGTGCACTCGGGAGCTTACTGTGCTTGTCAGTGACTCATTGTACTTGGAGCCACTGTCTGAGCAGGTGCAATCAGGGGCGCATACCTATATGTGCAACAACCCAATGACGCATAGCCGTCAAACAGCCAAGTCCCGTGTGCAGGCAGCGGAGTCATCTGAGGCAGGAGACCCAGTCGCATTGGAGCCCGACGATTCGCTTGAGGTGGACGATAACAACCAGTTTCATCCTGGGTCCACGTTGGGCGCGTATATTGAGGCCCGTGTTGGTTGGCATTTTCACGCGCGCGTGCAACATGTGACTAGCTCACTAAAGCACATTGTACGGTGGGAGCGTCGAGTACTAAACCGCTTTGACCCTGATCAGGGGCTCTTCGTACCGCTCGACCCACCGCCATTATCTGCAGAGCCGGAACCCTTTATTTTGCTGTGGTGGTCAATCGAGCAATTAATAGAATTTGCCAAAGACAATGCGCATCTACACTGCCAGTGTGCCCAAATCCAAAGTCAGTACCCACACACCAAACGAATGCTGGTGGTGGTTCAAGGATATGAGCAGTGGAAGAAAAAACAACTGCAAAAGCGAGACCGAGAGTTTGCTCAGCAGGTACGCCAAGCAGCCACGCTAGCGGTAGCAACTGGGCCCGCTGTCGCCGATAACGCCGATACCCACGAGTTTACCACAGCAGCATCCCAGCCTACGCGTCGAAAACGTCGGCCCAGCAAACCAGTGGATGGTGATGGGTCCGCGAGAACAGTGTCCTTGACAGTGGAAATGGTCGATGAATTGCTGGCATGGATTCAATTTCATCTTGGTTGGTTGATTACCCATACGCGTGACGTTCATGATTCGGTTCACTGGATCACGGTGTACACGCGTGATATTGCTGCCAGTCGGTACAAGGATCGCAGTAGCCTGGTGCTTGGTGCGGATTCCAATGAGCAGAGACGTAGTTCGGCAAGTGTGAGTGGAACCACCTCCATCACCACCAATTTAGCCACATTCTTCACGGTCGAGAGTGGCGTGACCAAGGCTCAATGGGATCCAGCAGACGTGTGGCGGCACCTGCTGCTGCAGATTCCTCGAGTTACCGCTAGTATGACTGATGCCATTGTGCAGCACTACCCTTCACTGCAATCGTTATACCAGGCGTACCAGCGTCTAGCAGACCAACCAGCTCAAGCAGAGCAGCTACTTGCCAATCTTAGCATCGGCGCGCAGGCACGACGCCTTGGGCCTGTGATGTCCGCCAAGATCTACCACGTTTTTACCAACACCGATCCAAACTACCGCGCCACTTAATTAAAACTCTCGCGTTCTACTGTCATTGATGTTGGAAATAAGCAAGCCACGTCAATAAATGTCTCCACGCGAGTCTTGCTGTTGTACTAAAAGTAGAAGGAAATAGAGTGCACAGTTCGCAAATGTCTTTCGAAAAAGACGTACTAAAAGGATAATCTATTCCTCACCTCAAATACTAATACAGTTTTGGGTGGTAATGGCCTCTGGTACAACTTTGGGCTTAAAGCTGTCAAAGTGCACTGTGAGACGACAATCGATAGCTGAGCCAAGCAGGACAATGGCATTTATTGCGCATCTAGTCACAGTACCTCTATCCACCTTACGTGATTAATCCAATCTGCTGTCCGCTGGTAGTAGGTCACCATTAGCGAAGACCGGTGGGTGCCAGTTACTTTGGTATATCACAATTCATGGTGGGTCAGGCGATTAGGCGTACCTGATACCATTTTCCTAGCCCTTATGCCTGTGCCTCAGTCGTGGCAGATAGTGCAGCCAACTTGGCCTCTTCCTCGGCGCGGTAAATAATGGCAGTTTTGACGGGCATTTTGTACCGAATGCTTTGCAGAATCGTCTTGGCGATTTCCGGGCGTAGACCAGGCCCTGCAATCTCAAACACAATTTTATCCTTAGGAACCCGACAGCACCAGTACTCGAGGTCGCCTTTGCCCTTACCCATTCGTACCTCATTGCCCTTGGAGGTCACAGGAATCGTCGGATATACTCGCAGCCATATTTGGGAGCCTTTGAATTCCTTGAGGCGACGCTTGAGATCAGCCAAGATGGTTTCCAGTTGCCGTGCTGTCAAACGTGCACCATGCTTGATGCGTAAACCATAGTCACCAAAGGCCATAAATGTGCCCTTTTGCGAGCCACCGGTGCGCACGGGTATTCGCCCCTTGTGGGCCTTGCGACTGCGTGGTTTACGCGGTTGCAGCGTGGTGTTGGTTCGCTTCTGGGCCGTGTTGAGCGATGTGCGTAACACTGCCCACGCTAAGGCAGTGGTCAGAGGCGAGCGAGAGGCCAAGAGCAAGGACGGTGTGCCAGACGCGGAGTTCCAGGTACGAGTAGCCGCCAGAGATAAAGACCGAGCACCAAGTGGGGTCTGTGGTGTCAAATGCCCGGCTACGATCTTGGCGGAGCCTGCCGATCGCGGCCAGACGCTTCCGAGGCGTTGAAGCAGTGACCGATTCAGGGACAACATGGTGAAGCGATCTTAAATTAATAATAGTATATATAGGCTAGAGGAAGATAGGGTAGGTGATTCCCAACACGGGCTGATCAGGCAAGCTGGGGCTTCGGGAACGACGTGTGCTAAAATGCCCTCACTGGCCAGCAATGATCCAACGACCGTTGCGGCCTCGACCAGGATCGTCAAGTGCGTTGTCGGAGCGTGGTAGCTGGGCGTTAAGTGCTGAGCACAGCTTTGGCGGAGGGCGTGCATGCGACAACTATTTCACGTGATCCTGTCGGTAGCTGGCGCACGTTATCAAATATTATTTGGTGCTTGCCAGCGCCTCGTCAAGCAGGGAGGAAGAAAAAAAGAATGTGGGTTGGCCTGGAAATGCCGAACCCAATACCACAGAGGAGCGCATAAATTGCCCAGAGCGTACTATTGTAGTGATGCATTCGCTCACACTTTAGCGAGGCCAAGTTCCTTTCTCCTTTTTTTATGCCATTGATCTCTTGTCACCAAGGTGCTAAACGATAGGCACGGCTGCTCATTGCATCGGTTCTCCTGCACTCTATTCTTTGTTGCTGCCCAATATCTATCCACCATGGTGACCGTCCGTGCTCGCCGCAAGGTTAAAAATCCACGCCTCAAGGTGCGCAAGCGCGTCAAGCAGACGGAAACGCAAACCCACCGGCCCACCAATGCCATTCTCAACAAGCATTGGGACAACAAGCTGAGCGCCCGAAAAAACTACGAGAAACTAGGCTTAGTTGCCCAGCTCAACGGGCATGCTCGCAACCCAGAAAAGAAGGCTGAAACCCCCGAGCTGTACCATAACCCAGACGACCCATTCAACGAAGCCTGCGACGTCGATTTCCAGGAGGCCGTAGAGGCCGACGCCAAGGCACCTGCTCCGCTGAGCGGCGGCGTGGCCCATTGGGGCGAGAGCAAGTCGGATGATGCAGAAGCGAGCGCGAAACCGACTGGCGTGTCCCTGCTGCAGCAACTAGGACGGTCGAACCTGGGGCTGATTGAACGCGATGCCGATGGGAATATCATCAAGGTCACCGTGGCCGATCCCAGCAACACTGAAGACAAGGACGCCTGGAAGCGGTGGGAACCAGCGCCCACCGTGGCCAAGACCGATGTGGTTCGAGGTAAGTCTGGTCCTCAGGCAAACGGGATGTTGTTAACTGGACCAAGGCGCGACGGCAGCGTTGATTGCAAAGGCGCTTGCAAGCCAAAATAAGTTTTTAGTCTTAATTCTACGCTACCACACGACGCACTCACCTAAAACCCTGCAAGTATCAATGTATATGCCGTGGCTGTGGAATTGATGGGCCACTACCCCATAGAGCTGGAGAAACAGGCAGCAGCCGTGGCCCCCGCGCCGTACACCATGGCCTCGAGTGAAGTGGCGTACCTTGAGCGCTTGATCAACAAATACGGGGAAAGCTTTGAGGTAAGTCAGCGAAGCAGCTGTTGTCGTGAAACCAATTGGGCCTTCTTGACAACGGTGCATCCTGGGCATGGCTGCTGCGCCCAATGGATACCAACTCATTTCGATTATATTTTATTTGTGCAATACGACTGGGTGATGGCTCCATTGTACGTCAATACCACGCTAGGCGATGGCGCGTGATATCAAACGCAACAACCTCCAGCGAACGCCAGGCCAACTGCGCCGCCTCTACGCCAAGTACCAGCAGCACCTCAAGAATTCTGCCCAGAAATAGCGCGATTGTCTATGCCGTCTAATTGTATAACAGAGCCACTGGGTTAACATGAATAAATCCCTGCCGATATGCCAAGTGACCTGGCCACACTCATGGGGAAAGCAGTTTTTAAGTTTCCTGTCCTGCTGATAAAGGGGGAGTGACCGGAAATGGTCATGCAGCGTGGCGTGAGAGGCAGCCTGTGGTGGTTAGCGCCAGACAAGGAGTAAACTGGCAACGCGGAGATAGTCGGCCATTGCCGATAGAGGGCCCCGCGCTGCGCAGGCCATCGCCTGCTTCACGAACCTAGGTGACGTTTACCCGATGCCGCTTTGCCATGGTGTTTGTGCGATGCATTTGGGGTACCGGGGCTGGGCTGGCCAATCGTTGGTTTAACCACTATTGGGGACTTCTTTGAAACCCCTCAATTACGCCAACCTCCGAGCGGAGAATCAAATAGGTGACGCGGGCGCTGCTCTTTGGTGGTCGACGGGTGCCCAAGAGCTGATGCATCTTGGCCCCACCTCCCGTGCCTCAGTTCGAAACGGGCCAGTTAAAAAAACGGGGCTGCGCTGTCACCATTCGCTGGGTTCGACTGCAGACCACCGCTATTCACTCCTCACTTCCTCTTCCCCCCCTGAACACCGCTGCTGCGTTTACCCTTGACTTTTCGGTCCTCTGGTTCTCCTTGGTTTCATCCATTACTTGCCAAGTTTATTAGTCTTCATTGCTACCTTTGCGCTTACCCTGCACCAATCAACAACGCCTGTGCCTCGCCATGCCGCAGTATGCGCTCATTCGCGAGTTCGGCAAGCCCAGCAACGACAAAGAGGGCCCGTCCTACTGCAGCCGACTCAACGAGGATGGGCTGACCACCGTGCCCGCCGAGGGCCACGACACCATGTACCGCTGCTTTCAGCATATTTGCCACACTGCTGGCTCCAACCGGCTGCTGGCGTACCGTGAGGAGCTGGATATTATCGAGGAAGAAAAGTGGATCACCAAGACCGTCAATGGCGAGTCCCAGAAACAGCGCAAGACGTGGCAGTACTACCAGTTTAGCGATTATCGCTGGCATACGGGTCATGAGACGACGCAAATTGTCGACGCTATGGGGTCGGCGGTTGCGTCCCTGGGTCTCACTGCGCAGTCTAACGTGCTCCTCTACGCGCCCACGGCCTGCGAATGGATGCTGTTTATGCACAGCTGCTTTCGCCAGGCCCTGCCAATCTGTACCGCGTACGATTCGTTGGGCGAAGAAGGCCTGAGCCATGCGCTCAACGAGTGCGAGGTGGAGTGCACCCTGACCAAGGCGAACCTGCTGGAGATGTTGCTCAAGATCCATTCACGTACCCCCAAACTCCGCCACATTGTGTATTTTGGCCGAGTCACGGACAAGGTACAGCAGGTGCTGGACCGCTTTGCTGAGGAGGCGCCCCACGTCCAATTGCATTCGTGGGACGCCATGCTGGCCCGCGGCCAACAGACCCCCAGCGATCCAACCCCACCTTCGCCCGAGGACACTGCTTGTATCATGTACACGTCGGGCAGCACAGGGACGCCCAAGGGCGTTATTATGACCCATGGAAACCTCGTTGCCGCGATGGCGGGCGGGATCAAGGTGCTGGCACGGTTCTTTGAGCCGGGAGACGTTTTTCTGGCTTATCTTCCGCTGGCGCATGTGCTGGAGATGATTGCGGAGCACGTGGTGCTGTACATTGGCGTAAAGATGGGTTTTGGTAGTCCCCGCACGCTGACCAACCAATCGGTGCGCAAGTGCCAAGGGGACCTGTGTGCGCTACGGCCTACTCTGATGGTCGGTGTTCCCCAGGTTTGGGATACCATTCGCAAGGGCGTTCTTTCCACGGTGGCCAAATCGGGTGCCGTGGTGCAGTCCATCTTTAATATGGCCTTTGAGGCCAAGTGGTTCTTGATGAAGTACAGCCTGCCGACTGGGCTCCTCGATCAGCTGGTGTTCCGCAAGGTCCAGGAACAAACCGGCGGTCGGCTGCGCTATGTGTTGTCGGGTGGGGCGGGGATCTCTGCCGATAGCCAAAAGTTTTTGTCCGTTACCCTGTGTCCAGTGATTCAAGGCTACGGCATGACCGAAAACGGTGGCATAGTCACCCTGATGGACCCTGGCTGCTTTGGCCTCAAGACGGTAGGTCCCCCGCTGCCTAGCACCGAAGTCAAACTCGTGGCCGTGGAGGACACCGAGTACACGGGCGCCAATGGCAAGGGCGAAATTTGGGTTCGGGGTCCTGCGCTGACCAAGGGGTATTACAAGCAAGAAGAGCTGACCAAGGAATCCTACACGGAGGACGGGTGGTTCAAATCGGGCGATATCGGTGAGTGGCAGCCAGATGGCCAATTAGCCATTATTGATCGCAAGAAGAACCTGGTCAAGTTGGCGCATGGTGAATACATTGCGCTGGAAAAGTTGGAATCCGTGTACAAGACCGCCCTACTGGTGACCAATATTTGCGTGTGCGCCGATGAAAACAGGACCAGACCTGTGGCACTGGTGGTGCCTGATGCGCAAGGGGTCATTCACCTGGCCAAGAGCCAAGGCCTGCTGGATCAAATACCCGATGGCCATGACCACGATATGGGGCAGCTGACGGAGCTGCGCGAGGTGAAACAGGCCGTGATGGAGTCGTGTCGCGATGCTGCCAAGAGCCACAAGCTGGCATCTATCGAGTACCTGGAGGACATCTACCTCGTCCCGGACGAGTGGACCCCGCAGAACGGGATGCTGACCCCAGCGCAGAAACTGAACCGTCGAGCAGTGCATAGGGCCTATTCTGAGCAATTGCGCAACCTTTCGGGCTAATAAGATCGATTACAGCCCTTCCCCCCCTCGTGTGCAAAGTGGGCCTTTTTTACTGGGGTTTAATACTTTAGGTTTAATCAACTTCCTACTCGTCCTATTTTGGCTCCTGTATCGTGACCTGGCAATCATTGCCCAATGGCAGCTACCGAGCAATCAGGGCCACATTTCTGACCATTACATACTTTTACCAGCGGTAATCGGACAAACATGATCCAGGTGGACCACTTCGAATAAATGTGAGGGTGGACCTATGTCACCAAGCTTACAATTTAATAGAGTTTGCAAATCAAAGATGCTCTAACGCATTAAGCATCGTAGATGGTACCCTGGGCCGCAGAAAATATCAGCGGGGACGAGGTGGGCTCGGGTTTCTCCGTGGTGGTGAGCGCGAGCGGTTCGGTGAGTGACGATGGCGCCGCCGATGCCGATGGGACGATGGTGAACGAGACGAGTGGCGACGCTGGCGCTCGTCGGGGGTGCTGTCATGGTGTGACGAGCGATGGCGGTGCCGCCGGCGAGATGGTGACCGACTGCGTGAGCGTCTGCGTCGCGAGGTTGACCGGTGACGGTGTTTGTGGGTCCTGTTCTTCTTACTCTTGACCTTTTTACCATGCGGTCGTTGGTGGCCAGTGCTATCTTCGGTGCCAGCGTTGGTAGAGGAGTGGCGAGCATTGGCCATCAATCGCTTTAGGTAGACCTGCTCCTGCTGCTTGATCATGAGCAGTGGGTCCTCGCGGATTTTGGCCTGGGTATCGCGGTACGAATTGGCGTTGGTGTTGCCCAGAGCAGTGTAAGCTGCTGTACCGGTGCTCATGGACTGGTCATATCATCAGGCAAAAGGCATATCCACAGCTGACCGCCAGGGTCGGCTGGTTAGATGTTGCAAAAGTCGTGCACAGCAGCTACAGGCGCTGGCAGGTATGGCTCAAGCAAAACCATCCTAATACTGCCGAAATGCCGTTTTTATGTCAGCAGGGAGCAAAACCTGGCCACTGGTGTATCTCTGTGCCTTACCTGGGTCGACTCATTGTTGTTTGGTTTCAGCAGGTTGTCCACCCGCCGCCTTCCCAATAAGTATTCCTCCATGTCTTCGGTCACCGCAGGTCCCGATGTGGCCGTGCCTGGCATATTGTACATCCATTCTAACCGCTCGCTCTTTTTCTTGAGCCCAGCGGCTTCCTGGATGCTCTCGAGCTCCTGTAGCTGGCGCTCCTCTTCAATTTCCTTGCGCAGCTGGTCGAGCTTCTTTTGTTCGTCTTGGGCATGTTGCTCTGCTTTCCATATTTTTTCCTGGTTGCGAAATGTGAGCGGATGCCACGACTTTTTGAGATTGAGGTCGCCCCCGCCCATGGTAATAGCAAAAATACAAACAACCACGCACTGGGGTGAGGGCCTTATGGCTGGCGTAATAAAGTACCTATCAGATATATGAAAAGCTCATCGGTCGGTTCTAGACTTGTAATGCAGTAACGAACAGCATTGGCCACAGGTACACAGCGGCATCTTTTAAGTGGAACAGCAGCGTGGTTCACATACCACTGACGAATATTCCCTTGTTGCCGTTTTACCAATCCGCGGGGCAATAAGCTCAGCCTGCCCATAAAAAGAGTTTCCCATACATTCCCCTCGCCTATTTTTTAGGCAGCCACCACGCTATTTTTTTTCGGCAGCCGCTGGTTAGTATGAGCACTGCCAAGCTCTGTCAACTGAATGGACCAGAGATACCGACCAGCGCAATTGTTAAAACCGTTGTACAGGCACTGCCTATGAATCTTCCTCTTTTCCCTGCTCAGTCGCTGCCGGTGTATTCACTTTAACCCTTGGGTTTCCCACTACCGCCCTATCCCACAAAATGGTAAGGACTTGGCGAGGAAGAGAGCGCGTGGTCAAGCGATAGGCCCAACCAGGGATGCAGACTAAACGCATTGATCCATCCATCCATCCCTGATAATCTTCTCGATGGTGCCAAAGGTGATAACCCTAAAGGCATCCATGACGAATGCGAGGGATCCTTTTTCAAAGCGCTACGGATCGTTGGCAGGATGGATGAACGGATGGAGAACGCATTCGCTCAGTGGCTGCACCAAAGCCACCATCGCCGTGGTGAAACTGCCATCTAACCTCTTCTGCTATGCGATGGATCGTACTGTCCATGCAAATTCTACCCATTAGCCTGCTGCCAACCGCCCCGTGGTGAATGTCATTGCCGAGACCGACGGCTCGGCTGTCGGCACGGTTGCCCTGCCCGCCGTGTTCAACGCCCCCATCCGTACCGACGTGGTTCAGTTTGTGCACAAGTGCATGAACAAGAACAAGCGCCAGGCGTACGCCGTGTCGACCAAGGCTGGTCACCAGACTTCGGCTGAATCGTGGGGCACTGGTCGTGCCGTGGCTCGTATTCCCCGTGTGTCGGGTGGTGGTACCCACCGTGCTGGCCAAGCCGCGTTCGGTAACATGTGCCGTGGCGGCCGCATGTTTGCCCCCACCAAGATCTGGCGCAAGTGGCACGTTAAGATCAACGTGAACCAAAAGCGTTATGCTACCGCTTCGGCCCTGGCCGCCAGCGCTGTGCCCAGCCTGGTGACTGCCCGCGGTCACCGCATCACCGAGATCAGCGAAGTGCCCCTTGTGGTCTCGGACAACATCCAGCAGTTCACTTCCACTAAACAGGCCGTGGCTTTCCTCAAGGCTATCCACGCCTACGAAGATGTTGCCAAGGTGGCCAACAACGTCACCATTCGCGCTGGTCACGGTAAGCTGCGCAACCGCCGCTACCGCCAGCGCCGCGGCCCCTTGGTCGTGTATAACGAGGACCAGGGTCTGGTCAAGGCCTTCCGCAACGTGCCCGGTATCGACCTGGTCCAGGTGTCTTCCCTGAATGTGCTGCAGCTGGCTCCTGGTGGTCACATGGGTCGCTTCATCATCTGGACTCAGAGCGCCTTTAGCCTGCTGGACCAGCTGTACGGTTCCTTGGAACAGCGCTCGGCCCTTAAGACTGGCTACGAGATGCCCCGCTCTATGCTCACCAACGCCGACATTGCCCGCATCATCGATTCGGACGAGATCCAGTCGGTCCTGCGTATCCCTGCCTCGGCTCTGCCTTCCACCACCCTGCCCCGCAAGGTGAACCCTCTGCGCAACAAGGAGGCGATGCACCGCCTGAACCCCTACGCCAAGGTCCAGCGCGAGGCTGCTGCCAAGGGCGTGGCCAAGGAGAAGAAGAGCGGCAAGCGTGCCAGCAAGAGCTTTGTTGAGATGATCAAGGCCGATTAAACTGTGGCCAGATCTGCTAGTGTGCCTGTGCCTGGCGTAAACTAAGGCTTTGGCGATTGCCCTGGAATATGGCGGCGTGGGCGGTGTTATCGACCATAAGCTGCAGCGTGTAACCATCATTGCTTCCAATTAGGATTCTGCCCAAGGCACGGGTAATAAAATCAACCGTGAATCATTTGTATATCAAGTTTGGCCTATCCCAGCGTATACAAACTTATGTGGAACACCCAAACTGGTGGGTGCGGCAGAAAATGGCCTGCACCGTTGCTTCGTGGGGAAGAAGAATACCAGGCGAAAGTGACTGAGGCATTGCACTTACAAGGCAACTCCAATGCTGCCCTGTCATGCGTACCAGCAGTTGGATTGTCCCTCAACGATGCCCATTGTGCTGGGCGCCTTCTTTTCTGTTCACCTTGGTCCATTTTGATGAATTGATGCCAGCATCCGACTGAACCTTTAATTTTCACTCTCTTTTATTTCGGTTTGCCTTGACGCGTGGTTCAAACGCGTATCCAGTTTAGCGATATATTTGTCGACCTACTCATCGTAGCATGGCATCGCCATCTGATCGTGGGCCCGCGTCGCCCGATGAAGCCTCACTCGATAGCAAACGGCACGCATTGGCCGATCTGTTTGGGAGTAGTGATGACGAAGCGTCACCACCACCAGCGGAACACCTGCCCTCTCCTGCCCCTGCAGCAGATGAGGCCGACGACAGCGATGACTTTGACTTGGGCACCGGTGGCCCTGTCGATTCGACGCCTCGACCCACTAGACGTCAACTAACCATGTCGGACAATGACGGCGACGGTGGTGGTGATCCTGCGCCAACCAACTCCGAGACCAACGATGATATGGCCGATTTGTTTGGCGATGACGCGTCGCCCACTGGGTCGCCGCTGCCTGCTGACCTCGCTGATGTTGACGCGGGGAATGCAGCTGTTAGGACGTCGCCAGCATCCGATGAGCCATTAGCGGTATCGATTGCTACCAAGGCGTGTGATCCTGCGCATAGCCAGCAGGATCATTACGTGACCAAGGTGCCCAACTTTTTGCACGTAGAAGCCGAGCCATTTGACCCTGCGACCTATGAGGCGGTGCCGCCGACCGCTGCGGGAGAAAGCGCTCAGATCACCAAACTCAGGCTGGATAATACTTTGCGGTGGCGACGGCGACCCACTGCCGATAGCACTGCGATCGATGCATCAGGGCTGGAATCGAATGCGCGCTTGGTTCGGTGGTCTGACGGCACCATGTCCCTTTTCCTGGGCGGTGAATACTTTGACGCCGTTCCCAAACCTGTGGATGGCTCACACCACCTGCTAACAGTACTGCACCCGACTGATGGGTTGCTGCAAGGAAAATATTCTTTGACACACTCCTTGGCTTTTAAACCATCGAGCACATCCAGTTTAACCCACAAGAAGTTTACCCAGGCCATCAGTGATCGCCACAAAAAGACCATCAAGACTCGGTTTGTCAATACTACCAAGGACCCCGAACTCGAGAAACGGGAGATTGAATTGCGTGAGAACGAAAAGCTGCGAGCCCAAAGGCGCTTGGAAGCGTCGCGCCAGCGCAAGGCCATGCGGTACAGCATGACGCTTAATGAAGGCAGTCTTGAAGCTGAGGAAGGCAGCGGTCTAGATGGCAGCCCAAGGCCGTATGGTGGCGGGTTAGGTCGCGCTCCGCGACGGGGCTTTGCCGAAGATGGTAGTGGCCGGTCCCTGCTGCGTCGTGAAGAAGCCTATGAGGATGATGAAGGGTTTGTGGTGGACGACAATATCGAGGAGGAAGAGATTGTGTCGCTGGACGAAGATGAGGATGAGGAAAAAACTGAAACCAGCCGTGGCACCAGGCGAGCCTCGGATGAAGCTGAGCGTGAGCAACGGATCATGCAGGCCAAGCAACGCGGTATGGACCGGTACCAGCACCATGATCGATCGCCCACCCCAGATTCTTTACCAGAAGATGACGACGATGACCACGGTGTCCCAGCTGTGCAGGATAATGGACCTGAAGTGCAAGCTCGCCGATCGCTTAAACGTCGGAATCTTATGTGGAGTGACGATGAAGAGGACGAGTGACTTTTATGGTTGATACCATTTTACTAGTAGGGGTTTTAACGCCAATGGCCCAGGTGGAGAGCAAGTGAGAAAATGTGTTTTTATTTCTTTACTTTCGTGTGCTTGCCTGGGTTCTTGAATTTCAGCTTTTCCCGTGTAGCTCAGTTTTTTTTTCATTCTGCACCCCACTAGACGGTGGATATGGGGAAGGGGAGAATTGCTGAAACGAGTTACTATAAAGATCGCCACAAAGGTGACAGTGTAAAATCGCACACACAGCAACGGTGCTGTTATATAAATTAACTATGCCCATACCCACTTGACGCACTATCAACCGTCACTGCTTGACTGAGCATTTATTGGCCGAAACCGCAACGTATTACGTAGTGCAATATATGGAAATCTCTCGCCACTCACGGGCATGAGTAATACAATGACCCACTGCGCCAAGCCAAGTTGAGAGCACAGAGGCACTTACACCAATGTAAGGAACTGCCGCATACTGATACCATAAGCAATGGACTGCCTACTAGCAGATAGCGTGGAGTCGGTATACTAGGCGACGCACCCGATAGTAGTCTGGCGACAGGTAGCCTTCGACAAGCAAATTTCCCTTTTCTGTCTTGCGGACGGCCACTTTGTCGTTGACCACCAAGACCCCTTCTTCCTTGAAGGCAGCCTCAAACCCCTGACGTTGCAAGAGACGCTGCAAATGGGACAAGCGGGCATCGCCAATGCACACAGGAGGCCGCCAGGATTGCGTTCCGGGGTGGGTCACCAAATCCATGGCAGGGTGGTCTTGACCCGCTTCCAACTTGATGGTTCCCAGCAGCCGAGCAAACTCGTAATCCCCATGACGGGCAAATTTGAGAGCAGAAAACAAGGCATCCGTTAGCGTGACCTCAAACGTCTTGCTTCCCGACGACACCTTGATGGGCTCGCCAATCTCGGGAGTATAGACATCGCTGGTGATCTGGTCACTCGTGAGGCAGACCTGGGCCAGATAGGCTGTGCTGTCAACATCACCGTGCACCAGGACAATTTTTTTCGCGCCCCACTGGTTCAAAATATTGGTGACGGACCGTCCGTCCGCTAGGCCTTCAAAGTCCAGGAATTGAACCTGGCATTGAAAATGCACCTGTTCTTGGTGAGTCACGTATTTGAACGGCGGCTCTTCGTCGCCATCCCCGTTCTCACCCGTCAGTCGGCCATCGCGTTCGCCCGAGTTGGTCGGTCGCGCTGCGCCGTGCACCAGCACGCCATCTTCCACCACCAGACTTTCTTGGGTGTACTGCGCCGGATCAATGACTTCGCCATAGTCGTCAAACCGTTTGCGCCGCTCAATGTACGGAAACATGCGAAACGTCTGATCGGTATGATACCGTCCGCCAAGCCAGGTAGGGTCTTTGATAAATAGATCATAGTCGCGAAATAATAGTTGTTCCAAGTCCGTGTCGTCAATCTCAATGTCGGAATCATCCGACTCATCCTTGTCTAACAGAGCCTTGTTACGCGCCGACAGTGCGGCCTGGGAAGCCTCTTGCTCCTTGCGCTGGCGTTCCTGCGCCAAGTATTCAGCCAACTCGGGGCCCTGCAATCGCACTTTGGCTTTGATGTTCATGGTCTGCACCATGTCCAGCGATGCCGCACCTGGGTCATGCCCGGGTTCGGGCGGAGGCGCCGCAGTTGCCCACGCCTGGTAAAGCGTCCGTGTGAGCGACTGGTCGGAACCGCGGCTGCACAACAGCAACATGTTTTGTGGGTCAGCCACCCACTGAGGCAGCAGCTGCCGGGCAAACCCTGTGTCCAGGCTTTCACCGCTGGCCAAAACCAGTTTTGGGCCAGGTACCCGGTCCACTTCTTCCCGCCGGTGAGCAAACGTGATGCTTTTGAAGTCAAAGGGATGCTCCCGGGAGCTGGCAAATTTGCGCGTTAGGGCATCGCTCATCCATTCCAGCATACTCTTGGCGTAAGCAATGGTGCGGTAGCTGCGGTGGCTAAGAAAGAAGACGGGGAATGTGAGCCGATACCGGAGCCAGATCTGGTCTACCATGTAGGCCAACTCGAGAACGCGAGCTGCCGAGTCAGTAGGGATTAGGACGCTGTGACCAGCTTCCAGTGTGCGAACCAGTGCCTCTTTGAACGCGACGTCGCGCTGTTTCCGTGGGGGCACCGAGACGGTGGCATTGCGAGCGTCAGTGATTAACAAGGATGGTCGGCTCAGGGCATCCAAGACGACTCCTTGGTTGAGGATAACTGACCCGCCCAAATGCCTATTGATGCCCTCAGTCATGGTCAGCAGAAGTGTGGGATAGGAAGCATGGTGTGTATATGCAGATGTAGGGTGAGATGAGCAGAGGTCGGGATTGCCTGGTCATAGCTGTCTCGTATGGGATGTAATTTTTTGTTCACCTTAAATTGACATTGCCACGGCTATTCCAAGCCCATTCAGGCGCGCCACAATTGCAATGCCCACTAACCAGCACTAGGCTAAAAATGGCAAGGCAACTGCCGCTGAACCTTGCCCGACTCACAAATGCCACTGCACCACTTACCGATCGCGCATATGGTTGTAATCGACCGCGTAGACAATCTTTTCTGTGTCAGTAACAATTTGCCACATAGTACCACCAATTGTATGGCCAGCCGAGTATGCTGTCAACACAATGCCTTGACATTTACCCGCCAGGGGTTTGGGCTCATGGTACCGGAGCGCATTGATGTGTTTAAAGGCAGCATCCACATCGGCCAAAGTGAACTGATCAAAGGCCTCGGTATCGCGCCGGCTTAAGAGCATATCCTTGACGGTCAGCGACCCCATGTTCTGCACCGGCAAGGTGGCATACACGGGACAGCGCAGACCCAGGTGCATGTACGCGTATACGTAGGCGCCGAGATGCTCTACAGTGGGATGGGCCAAGAGGACGACATCGACCTTGGGCGCCAACCTAATTCGACGTCAAAATAAAGCGCAGCACAGCACAGTGGTGATGCAGCGTTAGCTAGGTGTATTGACAGCCACCGGATGCGGGGCTTGGCGAGTTATTGCCATTAAAATGCGCCTAAAGAACCTAGGTAAAACTTACTGTCGGAGGCTGTTAGTGGCAGTGTCATGCAGCGCATCCGTGGTCCCGCAATCGAGGAGGATTCGCACGCTGTCGATCTCGAGCAGGTAACACCGCGGATCGTCGTTTTTAGCGCCCGAGAGCGCCGTGAATTGGACATAGCTGGCCATGGTCAGGGTAAAAGGTGGCGAGAAAGAGGGAATGCCATGGAAGCTTGTGGCGTAGATGGGGCCAGGCGTTAGAGGTCTGCGGCGAACAGCAAGTCACGAACCATTGCCGTGCTGCCTGGATACGCATTTTTTGGGCTGGAAGCAGCAGTACGTCGCGATGCAACCACGCACGCTGGCGAGTTTCACCTGTCGTCTGCCACCGTGAGTGATAATCCCGTGCCCAAAAATTTCAAACGTCCCACTGAGAAAATTCCGTCTCCGGTCACTCCCACTACCGCCCTAAGCAGCGCATTGTTTTGATTCCAACAGGTCAACCAAACCGGCCCCCAAGTATTTCTTGACCGCACTTGCAGCCACCTGACGTATAATCCGTTTATTGGCCCAACTATGGTTGTTATTGGTTTGCCCACTCTACTAGAGTAATTTATTTTCACTGTGGCTATTGCTATCGGATAAGTCTGGTTGCTACGCCACACTGCCACTCGTGCGATGAACAGCGGAACCCATGGCATTAAATTGATTGCCGAAGCCAAGCGTACGGCGCGCCACCTACCGGCGTATAATGAGGCCCTTGTGCAGCACGTTCTGCGCGAGACCACCCACCAGTTTTCACGCCTGGAGGAGCTGCTGCGAACCGTGGACGAGCTCTCTGGGGCCGATCCCAACCATACTCGCCGCATTGCCGCGCAGATGGCGCTGTTGCACGCCAACGTCAAGTGGAACAAGCGGTGTCTGTTGGCCTACCACCAACAACGGGTGGCTTTTCTGAAGCGACTCTTTTGGTCGCTGGGCTGCCTACCGGACGAGCTGCGAGACCATTTGCCTCCACAAGAGTTGGACTACTTTAGTCACTATATCCTCCTGATTAACCAATACAAGAGCAACTACGTGGACGTTGGTCTGACGGCGTCGCCGATCCCGCCCAAGGATCTGTATATCGAAGTCCGGGTGCTGCAAGAATGCGGTGAAATTCAGGTCGAAGACGGCACGCTGATGCTAACCAAGAACAGCCAGCATCTCGTCAAGCGATCTGATGTCGAGCACCTGATCCAGCGAGGACTACTGGAACATATCCGGTGAACAGGGAGGGGAGTGCCTTAATATTTTTACGTGCGCTTCTCCTCAATGCACTTGATATTCAGGCCACCCCATTAATCGCCAATTAGGAAAACCATTCCCCATTGTACTATGTGTGTGTTTTCGTGAAATATGTTAATATGTGCATATTTGGCCCTCGTACCAGCTCCCCGTTTCACCCTGTAATAAATTCTTATTGATGGCTCATCGAGTGCGTGTCAATGAGCGCGGCAGAGCTAGAAGGACCAGGGCTGATTTTGACAGACGCAGGGATGGAAAAATCGTGCCCTGCATCCTTCGCATGGTTTTGCCGCTTGACCCACTCGGATATCAAACCCCTCTTTTCCGACTACGACTTGGCATTTCGAGCTATCGATGTCAGGACAGATACCGGAATAACAATCTTTACCACAGCTGCACGCGCTTGGCGCTTCAACACCAACAGAGGTCGTAGATATAAACAATTACCACTTGGACAGTTCCAGTGGTGGTTGTTTGTAGTTATGACCTCTGCTGTGTGCCTCCCTTGTGATGAACTCAGTGGTTAGGTCTGGAGAGTTTGTTTCGGGAAGTGTTTTTTGATTTGACACTCAATGGAGTCCAGCTTACCGCTGCCCTGCCCGTCCTTTCTTTTGTAGGATCTGAACGCGGCTGACGGAGCGTTCTCCTCGGCCGTGTTCACTTTCTAGCCCGCTCTGTCCCGCATTGGTGTAGGGCCCTGGGCCTGGACCATTTTTGTCTCTACTTTGGGTCCGGTGCAGTAACCAGAAAAACCTGAGGGTTTGTTGTAAAGTAGAGTGGAGGACGGATAGGGCAATGTGCGGTGTTTACTTTTTTCGCTAAGCTGGACGACTGAATGGTTGTTGTCAAGGCACTGTGCACCTGGTCGCTGACAAGGATTGCAACCCAAGCAGTGGGCAGTTTGAAGGTATCCACTCTGTGTACTGGCGGACATCTTTTTCTTGGGGCTGTTTGGCTAGCCATTTGCCCGTAGTCTCTGGGTCTTTACGGCCTGGATGATAGGCAGGCAAACATGTGATGTCCTATCACTCTGGCGGCCGACACTCTAGGAAGCATGATGGCCCTTTTGAGCTGCACACACTCGACAGACCCCATTGCAACTGAAGGGAGCTGGTGGTGGTGATAGGCGCTGACGGGACGAGTTTTTTTCTTTACCAACAGCGGTGTCGGAACCGTGTTCATGCTGAGGCGTAAATAAACAATAATTTGTGCTCGGGCAGCGCTTTGGGTACTTGGACTTGGGATTGCATGACAACTGCGAGCGTTTTCACGTTTGTTTACGGAATTTGCTACATGCTCGAGCGCTTTACACACCATTCGTGGGCATTCAAGTCCTTGGTATCGATACTTGGACCCCTGCCAGAATGGTACTTGCCACCGTCGTCGAGTTGTTGGACCAGGTACGATTCGTCTGCCCGATTAGCTGACTGGGCAAGGTATCGAGTACATGTTCCTATACACCCCTTGGCCTATCCGTGCACTGCTGGGTCTAATGCAAAGTATACCAACGCTGAGCTGTGGGTTGTGTTTATGTTGTCAAGGCGGTCGCTTTGCCCGCCGAGCAAGCCACATCCTATCTCGAACAGGCCCTGGGGCACTGTCGCACACTTATTGGAGCAACGAGTGGCGGTCCTACGGGTGACCAAGCCGCTCTGGACAACTGGGCAGGTAAATTTGGCACACATAATCTAACAATGTGGAAGTATATTTGGGCTGATAGCTTACCCAGACATTACTGCTGGGGCTTACTTGGCCAATTGTTTGAATATGGAAATATTGGTGGCTCCCAGACCTGGTCCAGCGCACCTACCGATTGCTTGAAGCCCGCAACGCTTTGGATACAGGTAACTGGCTCTGGGCATGCTGAATTGTGTCGCGACGTGTCGATTGTGTGCGTATCAACTGTCATGGCCAAACCGCAATGTCTAATAGCCGTAATCAAATGGGCGAACAATGATTTTTTGCCTTGCTCTCCATTGAAAACCAGATAACGGCATTGTTCGCTTGCTACAAATTATCGAGGGCGCCTGTTTGGCCTTTCCACAGCTAAAAATCTTGTTTACCGAGTCAACCCGCTTTCAGGTACTCACTTCCAGCTGATACACTGGAGATACTATAGCCTTGCACCCTGAAAATGGCCTGAATAGTTTTTTTTTGTATTTTTTACCGGCGCTGCAGCGACTGCGTATTGATGAGGCTGAGTATGGCTTTCACTCTCTATGCACGCTGTGCTGGGTAATGTGCGCTATGAATAGCGGTTGACCCAGTGGGTTACCAACAGCAACGAAGCCATTGCTCTGCAGGCGCTCCAAACGCTCAACAGTTTGGTTGTAGGGTTTCCGCCCAATCTGCGTCTCTTTGAGCGGGATGACGTTCTGTTCCCGCTGCACCGACTGCTGTTCTCCCCTCGCCAGCGGCCAAGCCTCCGCATGAAATGCATCGAGTCGCTGTGTCTCTACCTGCTGCCTGAGCCACCCCACCATCCAGCACTGATGACTGATACCAGCCCCCACCCGTGGGTTCAAACATATCGCTTGGCGCCTTCAAAATCGTCAACCGAAAAGCATGCCATATTGGCCAAAGTATTTGGCACGCGGTTTGTACAAAAACTGAGCCAGTCGCTCGTGGGAGGCACAGCTTTGGCCTCTAAATAAACGTAGGGATGGTTTAGAGCGGTTGGAGCGAGCGCCCTGACCATGGCGGCGCTTCGATCGATCTCCGCGGCCGCGTCCACAGGGACCAGCACGGCAACCAGATTCCACCCAAATAAGGCCTGCCATGGCGTGGTCACCGACGACGGCAGATCCTCAGTGAACACTTCTAGCAGTTTTTTTCACTACAAGGCCAATGCATTCCCTGCTCACCGTGTTAAGGTTGACAAGTGAGCAGGCACCAGTGCTGAGCTCAGGCGAAAAACACCACACCTGCGGTTGTTTGGCATGCGGTGTTGGCATTGGTTGTTGAACCAACCGTTACCATTTCACAGCAGCATGCCTTCAATCCCGAAATCTCCCCTGGTGCGTGGCATCTCTGCTGCAAGCCAAGTGGTGCTCGCGGCCGGCGGTCTGGGTTACGCGTACTACGGCTGGTACCTGCCATCCCAGGATCCGCGTCGAGTGCCCAATCAGTTGGACCCCCATTACTTTCGTCATTTTACGGTGGTGGACCGCCAGCCCTTGACCCACGATACCGTGCTGCTGCGCTTTCAAGACACGAACCCTGCATCACCACTTGGTGCCACCGGAATCCTGTCCGTCGACGTCAAAGATCCGGCCATGCAAGTCAAGCGCTCATTTACTCCAATTCCCTCAGCTGTGGCTGGCGGCCCCCATTCTGGCAATGGCCCCCCGGGATCCCCAGCGGCCACATATTTTGCGCTGTTAGTGAAGCGATACCCGCTGGCCTCGGTGGCCTCGCTCCTTCACCGTATCCCAGTAGGAGGAACAGCGGAACTTCGTGGACCCTATATGCAATGGCCATACGACGCCAACCGGTGGTCAGCGCTAGGGATGGTGGCTGGGGGAACGGGGGTCACCCCAATGTTGCAGCTGATCCACCAAGTTCTAGCCGACCCGCACGACCATACTCAGCTATCGCTGGTGCTGGCCAACCGAACAGAGCAAGATATTCCTCTGCTGCCTCAGTTGGAAGCCCTGCAACGACAATATCCAGAACAGCTCTCCATTCAGCTTACTATCGATGGGTGGTCGCAACCAGATGCTGCTGAACGCTTTACCACGACCCTGCCCTTGGAAGTGGGTTGCATTTCCCGGGGCTTGTTGCAACAGCGGCTACCGTCGGCCAACACTTTGCATATGATCCTGGTGTCGGGGCCAGACGGGATGATGCGCACCATCTGTGGCGAGCGCCTGGCCAATATGGACCAAGGCCCACTGCAGGGTATCTTAAAAGAGCTGGGCTACACCACGTCTCACGTGTACAAGCTCTAAGGCACTTCCTCCTCTCCTGCAGGAACAGCCCTATGGCCACGAGCGTATTGCCCAATGCGAGGTGTACAATAAATTAGAGCCAGGGCATCATGCGCAGCATTGCACACCTGCAGTGATTGATAGCGTCTGCCAGTAGCTGATTCATCAAAAGCTAAGTGAGAGGAGAAAGGTATCACCACCACCGATCTGCCCCGCAAACCCATACACTCTATCCCCTTCCCTCCCCGCTGCCGCCATGGCGTAGGTTGTTACATCGCGCCCATACCTTTTTACTACGCTACCAATTACACCACCCCAAATGGCCACGTAACTGAGAAAACTGCAGTCCCCTTACATCTTTATTGGGAGGGAAAAAAGGGAGATCGCGTCTGGGCGGGCAAAGATGTGGTTGTTTGTTTGTGAAAGTTACAAATTAGACAGGTGTGCGCTGCGGCCCAATCGGGCAGGTGAATGCACAACGCTTACACGCATACACACACGCTTAAGCCACGGTACCGGACGACGAAGCAATACGGGGCCACAGATCAGCGCATTCCTTTCCGACGGGACCAGTGATGGCCGAACCCTTCATTTCACCCTTGGGGTTGACAATCACCCCGGCATTGTCCTCAAAGTACAGGACAACCCCGTCACGTCGGCGCCACGCCTTGCGCTGGCGGATCACCACAGCGGGCATCACCTTCTTACGCAGGTCGGGCTTACCCTTCTTGACGGTGGCCAGGATCATGTCACCCACACCAGCAGCGGGCAGACGGTTCAGGCGACCGTGGATACCCATCACGGCAATCACGTACAGGTTCTTAGCACCCGAGTTGTCGGCACAGTTCATGACAGCACCCACGGGTAGACCCAGGGTCATGCGGAACTTGTTTCCGGCGGCTTAGCACAGCAATACAGTACCAGAGGTAATAAAAGCGAGAATGGGGGTGGTGAGCTGAGACTGTTGGACCATAGAGTACGCGCGCCAGTCTGATACCAATAGCGCTGCATATGGGACAACTTGGTGGCATTCATCCCACAGAGCGAGGATTGAACCTCTTGCTTACCTCCTCCGCGTCCTGATTATCGACCAATCGTTCATGGGTGTTGGAATCGCCAGGAAAAAATCCCGAGCATTGATTAGGAATTCAATGCAAGACGCCGTGGTATACAGTCCCATTTCACCATTCCAGCCCAAGTTCAGCAAAATACACTGTCCATGAGTATCGGTGTTCACAAGAGTCGTGCATTCAGGTTCGCCAGCTGCCCTTACGCAACGCCCGACTAGGTTGTCTCTCGAGGGACAACCATTGAGTGATGGTGCCCCGAACCGATAATCAGTATTGAGCATATATCCACCGATTTCGCGCTCGCATCCATCCATCCATCCATCCTTTGGGTGGCCAATCACGTAGCCATTCGGTACAGGCTTACCTCTCTTTGACATGGTGACTGAATTGCGTGTGTGTAGGTAGGGGAGTGGGTGGCGAACGGCGTCGTTTAACCACAGTAGGGTGAAGCGGACAAAAAGGAAGGGCTCAGGCTACCCGCACGCCAAAATCTTTATAGACCCTTGGCACTGATTCTCTGTCCAGTGGGTCAGTTTTTTCAAAGTGCGGGTGGGTGGGCTTGA